>DXKC01028758.1:0-11521 GCA_031170775.1 Cymbopogon citratus
CTGGGAACACGTACATCTTCGTAGACGTCGTGTTCGGCTCCATTTGGCTCGCGATGGACCTGCTGCTCGCCGGCGTCCTCTTCATCTGCTGCTGCTCTCCTCGCCGCCTGGAGCTGAAGGTGTAGGAGTACGTCCGGCCGGCCGGGCTTGCATGCATTGCAGAGGATCTGCATGCAGAGCAAGCAAGCAAGCAAACTAATGCTAGTACACTAAGCAAACCAGAGGAGTTTGGAGTTTGGATTTGGCTACCGTAGATTAATATAATTGGCTACCGTAGAGTAATGAGTACGTACGGTTCTGTATGAGATGAGATTCACCGAACGTATCTACCATTATTAATCTAGCTGGTACTACTGGGGTGAGTCGTCGTGTGGCTCAGTGGCTGTATGAGATGAGAATGAGATTCACCCAGCATACTTATATCATCCAAAATATATTTGACAATCTTTCCAACTGCTATATATATCAATCCAATTAGATTGACTTCCTCCAACCAAACCTCTAAAGACACTGTGTTCAAGAAAATTATATGCAACAAAAATCTGATGGTCAAATGAAGAAGGGCCAATCCAGAAGATCTATAATTGACGCATTTACATAATCATGCCATCTCAGTCAATAATTTAAACATTTGTCTTTTGATTTAACTGTTGGTAATTCTAAGAGAGAAATGTTTTATAGATCACCTTTTTTTTTTTTTTGCTGATTGGCGAACCAACTGGCAACTGCTGCTTATGGTTAAATTGTTGCTTATCTTTATCGATTGCATCTCATGCAGCACATCGACTTTGACATATATAGGTTCTCCAATTGATTTAGCAAAATCATGCATGCAGTCATTATTACCTCCAGTCTGACATAGGTTCAATTGATATAACATAAATCATACATGTCAGTCTCAATAAGGGCAGTCCTTATGGTTGAAACTATGCGCGATGTCCAATACGGCCACGTCAGTAAATTAATATGTATAGAAACTACGTGATCGTCTATAGGCAATAAATATTACTGCCGCACTAATTGTTGGTGAAAATAAAAAAATCGATTTAAAAAATAGAAAGCCACCGGGAGTGCTCTCATCCACACATTCCACCACCCCATCGTTCCTTCTTATCCACACAACCAGGCTAGTACAGCCCCTCTCTCTATCCATGGTCTCTATCCATGGTCTGTGACTTCCGTCCTCTTCGCAAGAAGCTTCCGTGGAGCGAGCGTTGGCAGCGGTGAGCGCACGGCCAAGAGAGCGAGCTCGGGCAAGGCAGTGCGGAAGAGCGCGGCGAAGCGCAGCAGCACAAGCAAGCGGGGTCGGCGGGCAGCGTGGCGAAGCACGGCCGGCGTTAGCCAGCGCGGACGGCGCGGCGACATGGTCAAGCGGGGGCAGCGCGCGAGCTCGATGGCGCGGGTAGCGCGACGAGCGAGCCAGCGCGGCGGCGCAGGCAGCGCGCGCGAGCACGGACGGCGTGTGGCGGCGCGGGTAGCACGGCGGAGTGCACGCGGGCTCAGGTAGAAACGAGCAGTTTCTTCCCAATGGTGAATTTACCGTTTCTTGGTGCATCGGGCCAAGAGTAGACGTGGTTTGTCTTCTCTTTCCTCATTAATTTAGCTGCCATGTCAGTATTTCTCCTTACGTGGCATCATATTTAATTGATATAGAAACTGCTATTAATGCCTATTAGGACTGCCCTAAGAGGTTTTATGTCCCGATTTCCAACGCTCTCTATTTTGGAAACAGTGCCATGGCCCATGGGGATGAAACTTTTTTAATCTTATGAAACTCTCATCATCTCTCTTCAATAATATAGTACTGCATCAACATATTTATTGTCTATGAAACTCTGATGAAACTCTATTGAGACTGGCCTAAGAGGTCGAGGCAAATAATTCATTGTTGTGACGTACCTCATTTATATTGTTGTGACATACCTCATTTATATTGTTGTGAAACTCTGTTGATTCTTTAAATGATATACGATGCTCAACTCATTATATCATTTACGTGCGCACCGTTACGTCCTAAAGTTTGCCTCTTATATTGATTCTATAAATGAGGTACGTGTCAATCCATGAAAAAAATCACCACTGAGCTCACCCAAAAAGAACGATCCCCTCCGTTGCTTGCTGATCGAGGAAATTCCTCCTCAGGTAATATGTACACTGAACAGTGGTGTTTTCAGGAGTTGTAGCCAAGTAGCCCTTTGATGCGAGGGAGAATGATACAAGCTTGCTGAGATTATTAAGATGAATCTATTTTTCTGATTTGAGCTCATCATCAACATAAAGAACAAGGCTACAACATTTCCGGTTTGAACTCCTGTATATAAGTATCTTTTGGTGCATATAATGCCTAAATAAATTTATAACTAAGTTATACATGGTCTAGTGAGTATAATTTTTTACTGTAGTTCAAGCATACAATAATTAGGCTACAACAATAATTTCATTATAATTGGATCATAGAAAGTGCAGTTATGAATTATTCCAATTAATTAAAAATATATAAATCTAAATATACAGCAAAAAACTTTGCATACCATATTATATGTTCATTGTGTACATCTACTCATATGGAGTCCAATAATATTGAAATTTTTATTTTATGATTTTTCTGTGGTTTACTATGATTTTTTTTCAAATATTTAGCCAAAATATATTTAAAAAAATAAAACTGACTTCAAAACTACTCCAGAAAGATAAAAACATATGATTTGAAAAGTTAAGGGAGTTGGAAAAGCGGTTTGGGCTCAAAGCGCGCGTAAAGGAAAGAGGAACATCGAACTTGTTTTCCTTCTTTTTAGGTGATGAACGGATTACTAAACAAATTTCCACGTCGATGATTAGCAGAACTAGTATAGCAACAAAAATTTGATTGTTACAAGAGAAAACAAAACATAAAGCTTTGACCAATTTTAATTTTTTGGGTGGAAAACCGGATCTAAAACCCAACTCCAGCCATGCATGCACTTAGCTGCAGTACAGTGAATAGCACAAATATAGTGCACAAACACAATAGCAAGCTGATCAGATTAGATTCTTGGCTTCCCCGCATATATACCATCATACATCTGGCGTTTATTCAAACATCAAAACTCAGACCACGCCGCGCGCCTTCTCCTGGCCCCTCTCTTCCCCTTGGCGATCGCGTCGCCGGGAGTCCAAGTCTGTCCCTCCTCCCTGTTGTCGTCGCCCTTGCCGCCGCCGAGGTCCGGCAGCTGCTGGATCTCTCCCAGCCTCCTGAACACGGACCGCTTGCGCGGCGGCAGGTGCTCGTCCCTGATGCCCGCGTCGTTGGCCCTGCCGTGGCCGTGCTCGCCGCGGTGCACCCCGCACATGGCGCAGATGTGCCGCCTCAGCTTGCAGGGGTACCTGAGCTGCTCCCCCGTGAAGCCGCCACGCTCGTCGCCCCCGACGAACGCGCACCGGTGGATTGTGCTGGTCAGGGGCTTCTTGTCGGCGCCCTGCGTCGGCATCATCTCTGGATCGATGGATTGTCACAGAAACCTCACTGTCATGCAGTATGACTCGTCATAATACTGCCTGGCTGATCGATCCTGATGACATTGACAACGCACGTATTTATAGGTGTGAAAAGCTTGGGATTATCTTGGCCTCTTGGGGAGATGCGAAATGATGTGTAGCAGAATTGGCAGTGCAGAGAGCATGAAGAAGGTGAGCCTGATCACGCACTGGGTGACGGTGGACGGGGCGCCGCGACGACAGAAGAACTTGTAACGCTTGATATTGTTAGCTTTCTTCGTGCCAGGATCATGCGAGTGCCAGCCGAGTGAGGAACCCAACAGGGGCCACGGGAGAGGAAACACACGTCGTCGCTCTCATGGCCCTCGCACACGGTTTGTTGCATTGTGCGTGCATCCAAGAGAAATAAAGGTAGCCCCTGCTGATGTGTATGTGCCGTGGCTCGCTAGCTTTCCTCTGATAGGCGACGAGTTCATCCATGCACGGAGCGCAACTCGTGAGCACCGGATGAGCGCGATCGAGTGAAGCGGTAGAAGACGCTGTCTCTTTGTCTGATTCATCTTTGTTGGGTCCCAGCGATCGTGTGTAGGCTATAGACCGCGCCGCGAGCCCGCACGAGAGCGCACATATCCTAAGGAATAAGCAATCTGATGCCAAACTTGACACCACTATATGTCGTATACTAGTGGTTATGCTAAGTGCCAATACATTTTGACCTCACATTGAGTCATTCCTTTCATCTGCTGAGGAGGAACGAAGCCTTTCATCGATTCCGATCGATACATTTATGCTTCTATATATCCTTGGATTTCTATGTCGTCCTAGATAGAGTTGTTAATGAGCATGCCTTTTAGTGGAATTCTAGACGGAAATTATCAATCTGAATGTCTCCATGAATTTTTTATGTTTCCATATGTCCAACTTGCATGAATTTTGTTGCTTTAGCCAATTCATTGGATCCGCTATAATTTGTACCTTTATAACCGTTCCTCCTGTCCATACGATTCTAATTGTGCTTTTGTGTAAAATTAAAAACAAGTTTGCCAAAACTTGATATAAAGGTTAAGCCGGGTATCTAAGTACGGTTTGAACTTATGTTCACAGCTGATTAATTAGGTTCCATGAAACCTCTCTTTCAAGTACAATCCTGACCGAAGATTTCTTTTAGTTCTATGGCCGGCGTCTCTCTCTTTTCTTCTTTTTGTTACACATCTTAAAATCCTTTTATCTCATCAAAATGTGTTGCCATCCTTTAGCCCCATTGCAGCTGGTCACTCCGTCCCCTAGGTGTGAATATGTACCATGCATAGATAGCTAGGTGTGAATGCATCACCTAATCACCCTATAGCAGGTATGCATGGTACAGGATGCGCGTCTCATCAATAATAAGCATGCATAGCCAGTAGATGCATTCACATGAATGTGTGATAATCTTTCAAAAGAAGATGTGTGATGGATCGATGCACAATATATCAACCAGAGCTGCAGCGCCTGTGTGCACTGGATCGATAGATTTCCCTTCCCGTGCAACGGAAAAGCTTTGCATTGCAACTTGTTGGTTTCCGCAGGAAGAGGAGGCAGTGGCAGACAGGTCTATTGAGACTTTGAGAGATGTGGGCCGGGGTCACGCACGGCTCATCTCCTATCCAAAATTTTGGCAAAGATGGAGATGGATGGGCACAGAGCACAGAGCAGGCAGAATGCAATGTATGTATTGCACGGCACATGGATGCATGTTACTACCAGTTGGCAAAAATGCATGGTAACATCTATTGGAGAGAGTAATAAGTTGTTCCCTGCATTGTAATAAGTTGGATGTGCTAGTTCCTACCTACTCCCGTCGATCATATTGTTCGAGGAAATTAAACCATTGATTACCTACTCCCAGCGAGCAGGAGGCGTAGATGGAACCTTTTAGGGGGTCTTGTACTTTCTGTTAGTTTTTCTTTAGGAGATTATTTACGGGTGTTAGTAGACTAAGTTGTGGTCGTGTGAGTTTTCTTCCAGTCGCAGTCGTAGTTGTAATCTTTTTTTCTATGTTTATTCGTCTAATAAAAAAAACGGCAAAGTTTTTGCCGCATTTCTGAAAAAAATTGGCTAAATATCGATTAGATTGATAATCTGTGTATTCATATATAAACACCAAATTACAAAGACATGAAAGAGAGGTAAATATATACGCGCACCACGTACTTTTTGCTTTCCTTCTGCAAATTAACTTTAGTGAATGGAGAAAAATAAAAGACGAAGAAGGAAAATAGATATATGCTATCACAAGAAAAGTGAATGAAGATCGAGCTAGCAGACAGGGCCTAGAGCTGAGGGGAAGTATATGGCTAGGGAAAGTGATGGAGATGGCGTTTGTCGCACAGCCGCGCGCGCGTACGCGTGTCGAGCAGTGTGAGGCGGCCTACCATAGCTGCCACAGTGCTTCATTCAGCTTGAAGAAGTAGCAGGTAGCTTGGTGGGTAGTAGGGTTCACGCTCACACGCTTACGCGCAGGCGGTCACCCACATCTCCCTCCCATTATAAATAGGGTCACCCCCTGGCTCCTCCAACTGCACTTGAGATCTCAGTAGGTCATCGTCGTCTCTCCTGTCGTAGCAGTAGCAGTCGATCCGGCGATCCATATTTCCATTCCAACTTCCAAGCACGCAGTCGATCCGGCCGGCGGTCCTCCCGCGGCTAGCCACCGGTGAGTACGTCCATGTCCATCGTCGTGCTCCCGTTTCCGGCCGTGCAATCATGTTCTGTTCTCCGTCCCATATCGTCCGTTTAATTTGAAGTTTGAACGTGCCCGCCGGGCTGCAGGTGAACGACAACAAGGTACGGTGACCATGGCCGACAACCAGGCTGCTGCAGCTGAAGCTCCGCTGCCGCCGGTGTCCAAGGACAAGGGGAAAGTGTCGCCTCTGGTGGTGACCGTGCTCGTGGACGACGTGGGCGTCAAGAAGCCTGCTTCTTCGTTGTCCATCTCGCCGCCGCTGGCCATCATGCCGGCGAACAACAACAACAAGAACAAGACGACGACGACGAAGACGACTCCACCTGTCGCTATCCCTACCCTACTCATCGTCTGCCTGTGGGCCCTCATCAACGCCGTCGTCTTCGCCATCGCCGACGTCGCCACACTCATCCTCGACCGCAACCCCTGCACCAAGGTGCTCGCTGCTCGCGTGATTCATTCATTTCATTTCGTGCATAATAATAAAAAAATCGTCCATGCCCTCTTCTCCTCATACGTTCATTTCATTCATTTCAGTCGACGGGGCTCTTCCGCTGCGTGACGCTGACCGACGCGGCGGCCGCGGAGGTGATGCTCCTGCTGTACGGCGAGCTGTCGTGCAGCGCGGTTGCTGCGCTGGCGGCGGCCCTGCAGATGGTTGTGACGACGAGGACGACCACCACGAGCCGCTGGGGCGCCGTCGTCGACGCCCTGGCCTGGGTGGCGCTGGCGGCCACGGCGGGCATCCACTGCATGGAGGTCGTCTCCGACCGCATCCTCCTCGCCGCCGACTCTGGGGACACGTTCATCTTCACCGACGTCGTGGGCGGCTCCGTTTGTCTCGCGGTGGACCTGCTCGCCGGCTTCCTCCTCTGCAGCTCTCCTTGCCGCCTGGAGCTGGGCGAACAGCAGGGCGACGACGACGCAGAGGTCTAGGAGTCCATCCGCATGCAGCCGGCCGGCCTTGCATGCATTGATTGGGATCTCTCTGCAGAGCAAGCAAGCAACAGAGGAGTTCGGACTTCGGAGTATGGATTGGCTACCGTAGATTATATTGGCTTACCGTAGAGTAATAACAAGTACGTACGGGTCTGCATGAGATGAGATTCACCGTACGTATTTACCATTAATTAATCTAGCTGTTACTACTGGTGTGTGGTCGTGTGGACTTGATCACTTATTATTACTCCACGGAGCAGAAACTTATTAGTGGAGTATTGGCGTAAGCTGTATGTATCCGTGTGTGACACTGGCAGATATGATCCGTGTGTGACGACTGACGATGCATGCATGCAACTGTGTGACAGCAGAGTGTACTAGAACAATGTATACTGCACTGTATGCACCGCGGAAAAAAAAACAATGTATGCTTTGGCTACCTCCAATGCAATATCCATCACATCGATTTCACACCATCACATCACATGCATGCCTGCCTGCCCTTCACCATGTTCATGCATTCCTGAATTGGCTTGCTAGCTTGTTGCCTTCTACGACGATCCATCGGTTTCAATCAATTATTCCCAGCGTCAGTACTACAGTACGTCATGCTCGTGCACACGACCAATGCAATCACCGGTATTGAATGTGACTGAGATGCTTCAGTAGCTTCTTTTGTACCACGTTGATTGTTGATTGCCAATTGCAGCCATGAGACCTTTCATGATGATTAAGGTGCCATCTTCATATTGGATTATAGGAAAAATTGGAATTGCATGGGAGGGGAATTCACAAGTTCAGAAGGCGCATCTCTCTTGCTTTACTATTAACAAGTGGTTGTAGAAAATCGGTGAGAAGTACTCCCTCCATTCCAAATTACAAGTCATTCCAAGAATCTTGAAGAGTCAAAGCATTTCAAGTTTGACCAAGATTATCGAGAAAAATATAAAGATTTGTAACATCAAATACGTATGCTATGAAAATATAGCTAACGAAGAATCTATGATACGCAGTTGACATCCTAATTGTTATTATCTTATCATATAAATTTGGTCAAAGTTGACCAGCTTTGACTCTCCAAGATTTTTGGAATGACTTATAATTTGGAACGGAGGAAGTATATGCATTACAGGCTCTTCCTGGTCCTACCAGTTAACTCTTCCTGGCCCAAACGTCATCCGGCCCACGAGGGTACAAGGCCAAGTATTTCGGACCGGGCCGGACCCCAGCTATAGTTTCGCAAAACTCATCCGGCCCACGAGGGTTCAAGGCTCCGGACCTGTTCGCAGATGCAACCCAAGCCTGTTCCACCCGACCACTCGTTGTTCTGCAGCCCCACCAACGGCGGCGCGAGCGCGCCTCCCGCGCCGGTAGGCCACGGCGCCATCGGCTCCACCGTACCATGCGTGGACCCATCCTCTGACGGTCTGACAGGTCAACACTAGCAGTCCACGCCAGACACCACACCACCGTGCGCCAACAGCCGCATCGCATCTCTCCATCCTCCTCCCCGGGCGGACAGGCAGACACGCACCGTACACGCGTAGCGGAGGACGGCACGGCAGCCGTCCGATCTCCGTATCACTCATCAAAGCGGAGGAACCGGAGCGCAAGGGCTCGCGGGGCCAAGCCGCGCCAAGTACGATGCGATCTATCGGGTCGAGTCCCGCGCGCGCCGCACAATCCGGCGAGAGTCTTCCACCGCTACGGCCGCCTACGGCACCCACCCGGCGGCGGCTGTCCTGCGGCAGCTCCTGTCCTCGCCTCCCTCGAGGCGCGCCGGGCGTACGGCGTTGTGACGGCGAGGCGTACCGGTGGCGGCCGTACGCACGCGCGCTGCCTTTGGCCTTTGCGAGCGCGCGCGGGTGACGGCGACCGGGGGCAACCCCGTCCGTCCCCGTGCACCGTGTGTTGTGTTGGTGTGGCGCTGGCACGTACCACCGCCAACGGAGAGGACGACGACGCGAGGCCAATGGCTGGGTTGGGTTTCGCCATTTATTTATGCCTTGCTGTTTTGGGTTCCTTTCCTGCGGTACTGTCCGCTCCGGTGGCGCGCGCGGGGAGCCCTGGAAATGAATTGAATTGGAACAACGAAGCGAATCATAATGCAATCAGCCGTGCGTACACGTCCTTGGGTCTTTGCGTTGGCCGTGACATGCATCATTGTACATACGTACATGCATGGACAAGAAAATTATTATTGAGCCCCCATCCATGCACCAACGCTCGCGTGTAGCGTTTGTGGCTACTTGCAAAATCCTTAACGTCCCATGCATGTTGCATGGCTGCGCGAAGCTCGATTGTTGATGGACGAGAGCCAAACAATTGCAAGCACGAACAATTGTCCTATGAATCAGTCAATCAATTGAAAATAGCTTGACGACGGTCGATTTGATTTCATTCATTTCGTCATGTAAAACAAGACTGCACAAAATCAGAGTGAGATATGAATCGTGATAAATACATCCATCCACCAAGCACTCGGCCAAATGAATTCAATCGTCAATATGCACAGGATGCGAGAGCAAGAACATTTAAGAGGGGCTATGAATTGGAGTAAATGGAAACCAGAAATAGCTATTCAATGTAGAGTATCTTCCTCACCAGCAACGACTCCGTTTTCTTTTTTCTTTTTTTTTTAAAAAAAATCCCGTCCCCCTGCCCGGCCTCGCTCTCTCCCAGTACGTCTTCCTGGCCTGGCCTCTCTTCAGAAGTTTTTAATACTCCTACTTAACGTGCAGCGTGGCATCATGTAGATGAAGATTGTGTCGTTTCAATTCAAGGGCCTTGAAGAAAAGACTGTACGCTACTGATGAACTGCCAGCATAAAAAAGGGAAGCCAGCAGCACTGGTTTTGTTGTTTCGCAATCGGCATCACTACTAGTAGTACTGCATCTGTTCAGTTCGTGTGTGACACTTGCCAACGAGAACGGTTAATAAATTTGGCATGTATTTAAAAACTCTCGAACAAAAGGCAATGAGAAGGGCCGAGGATATCGGAGTATTGCGCTTTTATAGGACGTCCCTCTTTTCTGGTAAAAATGAGCTTTCTCCCAGGCAAACAAAACGTACAATTGAAGGGCGGAACATGAGTAGTCCAGTATATATGAATTCATGAACACCTCCGGAAATGCAAACTTGAAAAGGACATTCAAACACTTGAATGAATACTCCATCATGAATTTTATCTGCCGGCCGGCCACACGAATCATCACATCAATGCATATCATTACTCCTATACTTCCTTTTAGGCCTTGTTTAGATCCCAAACTCTGCACTTGCAAAGTTGGGATTTTGTATTGTAGTGTTACTGTAGCATTTCATTTGTATTTGGTAAAATTTGTCCAAACATTGACTAATTAGGCTTAAAACGTTCGTCTCGCAAAGTACAACCAAATTTGAAATTAGTTTTTAATTCTATCTATATTTAGTACTCCATATATGTATCGACATTTTGATGTGACAGAAAATCTTCTTTTTTACGGTGAATTTAGGAGAAAATTTTGAAAACTAAACAAGACCTTACTTTGAAATCAAAAGCCAGTGAAGCTTGTCATGCCGTACGTACATGTATATTTATGCATATAATAATATATTATACCCGTTCAAAGTCAATGCACATCACATCGGTCTTCAACCTCCGATTGTTTCAGTGTCACTCTTAGTAGGGGGTCATAAAAGAGGCTGATTTCACCACTGGGAAGCGTCGTCAATCCGGCACGCCTCCCCATGGGGAGCAAAGCGAGAAGCAAGTGCCTCTGGTTCAGGAAACAGACTCCCAAGAAAGATGGTCAAGCCACGAACTCGTTTAAACTCATGTGTCAAGCGCATCGTGATCGTGTGCGACACGGTTTTTTAATAGTCTATGGCCGAGATTTCAGAATCTTAGGGCTGGAAGAAGCACCTGAATTCTGCATCCTTGCATGGGTTGGTCAACAATTGGGCCGTGTTTAGTTTTCAAAAAGTTCTCCTAAATTCACTGTGCAAAAAGAAGATTTTCTATCACATCAAAATGCCGGCAAATGCATGTAGTACTAAATGTAGATGAAATCAAAAACTAATTGCACAGTTTGGTTGTACTTTGCGAGACGAACGTTTTGAACCTAATTAATCAATATTTGGATAATTTTTACCAAATACAAACGAAATTGCTACAGTGCTGAAACCGTATTTTTCCAAAGTTTGACAGCAAACTAAACAAGGCCTTGCATTGGTGCACCCCAAAGTTTGGACCTTGAACTGGTGGCTGCCCTGGCCTGGCTTGACGACGAACTGCATGCATGCATGCTCTGCCCAAGCACGAATGGGGCCAAATCGGGGCGTGAGGCCATGGAAGTGCCAACATGCCGGTTTGCATGCATGGTGGCATCTTGTTTGGGAATG
>DXKC01028844.1:0-10764 GCA_031170775.1 Cymbopogon citratus
CCATTGAACTATCAGGGCGAAATAGATCCATGGGACTGCATCAAGAACTGGACGCGATTTTCATTTAATCCTTTTCCTGGCTCTGTGAAGAATCTACCTGCCCCCATAGCGTCTCTGCGTAAATCTTCTCTTCTTCCTTCTCTTGTTGAGAACAATCAGATAGCTCAACCACCTGCTCATCATCTTCATCTGGCACCTCTTCGTCAGTATCATCTGACAAATCTACAACATCGTTACCCTGCAGAACACAAGCCTCAGCCGCAGCCTCTCGCATGGCCAGCCGAGTCGCTGGCCTATCACTCCACTTGTATCGTGGTGGAGGGATGACAAATGGCAGGGTGATGCCCTCGATCCTGTGCTTATTTTCACTTGCATGGTTTGACATGCCTGGTGGCAGAGCAATGAGTATGATGCCGAGCTCATAGTTGCAAATGTGTAGCATTGGACTAGAAGGTGCCGGTCTGGGTTTGCTAGGATTTGCTTTGGAGGGAGGAGACAGAGGCTGTCCCCATGCAGCCGGACTGAAATTGTGAGACCCACAATAAGTCCAGCCGAATGAATGCTCACCACAATAAGACTTAAAGCGTCTTTGAGCAACCTGGTATATTGATAAATTTGTCACTATCAAAGCTGAAAATTATGTAAGAATATTGAATATTTCATCACTATTCAAGGTAGACTCTTTATCAGCCAACGATGACACAAGGTCGAAAGAAGCAAGTCACATAGGACATATCTATCCCAAATTGATGGTAGATTATACAAAAAGGATGAATATCAAGAGCATGTTGAAGACATAGTAGGAAAGAATAAACATCAAGTTGTTTCTTTTCTTGAGCTATAAGTCTATAACTGGACCTTTTCTCACTAACATCTTCACATAAACAACACACATCAGCTTTCTAACCCATTGCAAATGTCTTCAACAATAATAGTCAGAGAAATGACGCTGTGTATGTCATGTCTGACATTGATTAACTTGAACAGCCATTCAATATTTTATGAAGAATTAAAGAGAGTCAGTGAATTTTAATTCTATGATATTCCTCAAGAAGATTATACCTTAACATGCGTAGGATGCCCTATCCTGGCATATGGTTGTGGGATTGCATCGTGAAATATACCAGTAGATCTCAGTCTTTGCCATGTTTTCTGCCAAAAGGAAGCATGTGAGATGGACACAGAAAGTAATAACATACACCTTACAAGAGTACCTGCGACTAGAAAAACATGAACTGTCTATTTCGATGTACAGAACTTTCCATATTGAATATAGTGCAAATATATCATGACTCATGAGCTCTTATTTGTAAATTGTTCCAAAGATTTAGAGTTGTCAAAAGAAAACCACCTCAGGTAGTGAAAGCAAATTCCTGCACAATTGAATTCCACAAGCCCCCTTTTTCACCCTGTCAATTGTTGGAAACAACAAGCTGATTGATGGCTTCTTCAGCTCATGGTTTGCTGTCCAGCAACCCCACTATAAAAATTAAGGAACACTTAAGTGGTTATGTCCATCAAGAAAAGGTATATACATATTCCAGTAATTTGCTCAGTAAACAGTTAAGAATTACCTCCGGATCAGATTCTTGAGAGTCAAAATCTTGAGGGGGTCGTTTACCAGCAGCAGAAGCAAAGCTTGCAATGAACTGTGGATTAATTGAAGTCCCAATGGATGAAGCACCTATAAAATAATTTAACCCGAGTAAGAAACACTTCGTATTATACTCCCTCCATTCCAAATTAGCAGTCATTTTGGATTTTCTAGATACAATGCTATGTAACTAAACATAATGTATATCTAGATGCATAACAAAAACTATGACCCTATGTTGTCAAAAGAAAAAAAAAACTATGACTCTAGAAAAGCCAGAACACCTTATAATTTGGAATGGAGTAACTGTTTCTCACTGTAGATAATGTATAGGAAAATTGACTGTTTTCTCACTGTAGATAAAATCGGTCTCGAGTGTTTCAGGCCACTTAATGTTTGACAATACCTGCTTCAAACCAATGTTAATTACACTTAGAAAAACTTGGTTAATATCACTAAAGAGGACAGGTGGTACGGAAAGAAGTGACATAAGCTACTAAATAGCCATGGAGCAACTTACAAAGTGCAAATCAAGAAACCTAACTGACCAAGCAACAAAAAATAAGTGTACAGTTCTTATTCTGTTTGGAAGGCAGAAAATTTTCCTGATTCCTTTGTAAATTGAAGGTTCCTTGTGAAACTCTTCCATTCCAAGCAGAACCATATAGAAACTACAAATACCATTTTTATATGCCCTTACAGAGCAGTGAGAGCAAAAACAACTGAAGAAGTAATATTTATTGCTTCGCTTCATACCTCTACTAGCCTTTTAGATTAAGTATCACTGATTTCACCAAATAATATCATTACCTTAACATTTGTTAGTTTTGTTTATATAAATCACATGATTTTATGAAAGATGCACATAATTTCATCATATAAAATTACAGACCTCTTCTAATCGCCAAAGTCCAAGGCACCGCTGCAAGGATGCTAGTAGTGAGCAGAGTGGTGGAAAATGCTCGTTGCTTATCAGCCCTGAAATCTGAGAAAACTCTGGACCCTGAATTTAATTGAAACAGTTTAGGATATGTATGGTGAAGTTTCACAATAGTAGTACGAACTCACAAAGGTCTCTTAAAATCTTTCTGGTGTACCTTTGATACATATAGAAGCAACTGCACTTTAGTATTAGTTACTCCAAATGTAGCCTCCAGGGCTTCTCTAGGGTAGATAAATCCAGAGAAATTGAAGAATCCTGAGTCACTGAGGGGAGCTACCCACTTAGCAACCTCTCTAGGCAAGAAACCAAGTTGGACAGAATCTGAAAAGTACAATATAAAGGTAGCAATTTGTTGTTTTATTTGTTGTTTTGCGCGTGAACCATGAAACACAGAACACTTTTGGGACACACTAAGTAAAAGTGCACATATTGAACTATGCATACCTTCCTCAGAAAATTTATCCAGATCAGCAACAAGAACACTCACAGCATTAGCATCTGCAGGTATATTGGTGTTCCTCTTCAAGATCACTTCTGTAGTTCCATGCATATTCTCACGGCACTTTCCAAGAAATGTAGATAAGGCTCTCAGTTGTTTGCCAGCATCTGATGGCATGTGAAACCGATGGGATAGGCCAACTACAGATGTTTGAACAGAGCCAATAAACATTCTATGCGCAGATTTTGCATTTACAATATGTTTGGCCTGTAAAAACCAATGGATAGCAGCTAGTTACGGAATAGGACAATGTATCATTTAGTGCAAAACATATACTCCCTTCGATTCCAACTGGAGGTCGTTAGGACAGACACTCACAATTATTGTTAAATCCATCCCAAAATAAGTGTCGTTTTGGGTTTTCATGCCGCAAGTTTGACATGCCGCGAGTCTCAATTTCTAGAAAATGCATGCAACATTTGTATCTCCAAATAAATTTGTTAAAAAAACTAGATTAAAAGATCTTTCCGATGATACTAATTATGTAACATAAATATTAATATTTTTTAATATATATTTAATCAAAATAATTTCTCGGGAAGCAAGAACGACACTTATTTTGGGACGGAGGGAGTATATAATTTGAAATAACAAAAATTATACATTTTGAAAATATTTCCATGATGAAGGCAGTAACATCAACCATATGTTGTGAATGCATGTAACTTGTAATTGTTAGATGTATAGCCTTCTTTGTATTTTCCCTTTACTTAAAGGGTTTCTTTGCATATGTACACACCTGTATACTTACCCCTTTGGGGTCTGGAATGCAATTCAGTTGGCCACTTTGTTCTAACAGTAATATACTGATGGTCCAAGTTAAAAAGTTCGACCAAAAGCCTCAATCTCTTTCTTCTCACTGCCTGTGACTATTAAGTCATCTACATACACTCCCAGTATGACTGCAGTTAACTCTCAACTAGAACTAATCTACTATATTGGAAAGTCTAGCCCTAATTCTCTAGAGATAGAGAGCATCCTTTCAAAGGAGCCCTCTCATCTCCACAATGAGATAATGAATAATGGATTCCTCCTCCAGGGGCCTCTGATCCTAAATGACCTACATTTAGAATCAGAGGTAGTATATGCCTGATATTCTTACTAGAAGACCAACAGATAGTGTCATATGCTAGCAAAATTAAACTTACTGAAAGGAAATAATTAGACTCCAAATAAGGAGGACTTTGTGCATGAATTCCAGGTACTGAAGCGATGAGGTAGCCACCAGCTCCTTCAAAATCATACTTAGCAATCTCATTTATCCAATATGCCTGGGTAGGGACTTCATTGACCATGGATGCTATGGATGACACTAACTGAGCAGCAAAATCAGATTTTTGTTTCTTGGCTGCACTAAAAAGTGCTTCATAGTCCAGGGAAGTTCTACGAGGAAAGTCTTGCCACCACACTGTGTTTGTTATGAGATGCCACTGCATAAATTATGTATACCTTCAGCAAGATCATAGCAGCAGATATTCATAAGAGAAAACACATTTTTTGGGCAAAATGGAAGGATGCACAAAGTTCAAGATAAGATAGTGAGCAGGAAAAAGAAAAACCGACCTGCCTTGGTACCAAGTTAGCTGAAGTAACAATAACACACATGCTGTCTTCCCTCTGTAACACTATGAGCTTTGGGTGGTGGCATGCAACTCCTTGCTTCTTCCTGTCCTTTCCAAATGCTATCTCTTCAGGGAATCGGGGGAAACTTGAAAATAAATAAATGACAACATTAGTATTCACTATCCCACCTCGACAAAACATCCATTTTGGCATACCATAGAGCTCAGCAAATGCAAACTACCAATTTTGGTAATACAAGAGAGCTCATCAAATGCAAAATTGATCCGACAGGCATGCACCTGATAGATTTGAAATTTGCTCAAACTGTACCAAAAAAACAGTACTCAAGATTGCTACTTACACTAGCAGCAGCTTAGGATGGCTTTCAAAAGGTACCGCTGTTCTATTTTCGCTGCTTGCGCTCCAGCATCTATCCTTGTTGTGGCATGCTACTGTCACTTGTAGATGCTGGGGAATCTTGCAATAGTTGAGAAACCTGAGAACCATACAAACATTAGCATTTCTATGAAGAATTCAATCACATGTCTCAATGTTATAGGTAAAGTTCAGAAAGGCAGTGGAGAGCAGGCACACCATGAAATATCTGAGGTGAATGTTGCGATGAACACTCGCACCAAATTATTAACAGGATGGAGAAGCTGTGGAAGTGTCACATCACTCTGTGGTTCCCCTCGAGTATCAGACCCAGTACCCACTAGGCGATTCAAGAAGAAGGTGCTCCCATCTGAGTAGCAGCCCTCACTGCGATATTGCTCTTCATTGCCATTCCCGCATCCTGGCTGCTCTGCATTGTCATCTCTGCATCCTTTATTCCCATTCAACAGCCCTCCATCGCCATCATTTACTTCATCAAGGTGGTGTTCTAATTTTTCTTGGTCAAAATTGCAATCACCTTGCAGCGCATTCTCCTGAGAAGCGGGAGTAATTGGCTTGTCCAGGCACAATTCACCATCCTGCCTCCATTTTTTTGGTGCAACATCAACATTCTGGCTACCAATTCCAGAGAAATCCCTCAACAACGAAAGGGGATCTTCGCCCTCAGAGATCGCCCTGAGCCGTTTCCGCAGAGACTCGGCCCTAAACACAAGACCCTCGGTGCGGGACCCCACCGCAACAACCTGGACCCCTCCGCATGAGACGAACCTCTCCACGATGAATCCGTACCTGGTGCCGCGGCGGAGCACCGATACCTCATCGCCAACGGCCAGCTCGGTGGGGGTCCCCGCGCGAAGGGGCCGGTCATTCACGCTCGGAGAGCCGGTGCGAGAGCGGTGTGTGAGGCGAAGATCGCAGCCGTAGGTGCTGAGAAGGAGGTCGCGGGCGCGCCGGCGGTGAGGACTGGCGAGGAGGCGGAGGCGGTAGCCGCGGCGGCGGGAGCGGGAGAGCGAGTAGAGGCGGTCGGAACGCAGGAGGAGCAGGTCGCAGGCGGGGCCCACGAGACGGAGGTGGAAGTAGCCAAGGCGGCCGGAGGTGTAGGGGCGATCTGGCTGCGGCGGCAGCGGCACCGCCATGGGAGAGGGGCGGGAAGGAGCCCGGTACCAGTTGAATCTGATGCCGCCATTTATTTTTAGGTTTCTTCCGCAGGATGTGCAAGAGGAAGCGGCGTGGCCAAGAGGATGTGCAGAGGCAATTCACACCTAACATGACACCCTCGATGCCGTCGTTTGTGTATCCAACAGTTGACAAAAATCACTTTTACTGCCAAAACATACAGCCCCAACTGGCCAAGTAAGGCTCACTTAAACTTTAGAGAGACTTTTACCTGGATGCCATAATGAAAGGTCGGTGCGATCTATGTGCTAAAAAGTTGTCCGCACTTGTGTATCCAAGTTTAACTTCGTTTTGCCCCGTGTGTCATTCCTCCCATTTGTTGTGCTAACAGGTACGGCCGAACTTTTTAGTGGCACACAGGTTGGACCGAACTTTCATAATGGCATACAAGTAAAAGTCTCCGGGTTAACATGATCTCTGTGTTCCTTGCTCATGGCGCCGATGGGGAAAAAGCGCGCCGACGCACGGGATTTGGGTGGGACTTCGACCGCCGCGTCGTCGATGTCGAGTCAACCGCGCCGCCCCCAGCCGGCATCCGCGCCGCCAACTGCGAAGCTGCGCAGGCATCCGCGCCCCAGGTTTGCACACATCTAAGCACTTGCTACTAGCTTCGCCCGCGCCGGCGACGACCACGTAGCGTGCTCAGGGTACGCTTGCATTCGCACGTTCAGCTTCCATCGGGTTTAGTCCGCGTCATGATGTCGATCGGCACATAATGCAAAATGCTGTAAGCACTTATGCAAAAAGAAAAATGATGAAGATGAAGAATCACATATTTTGACAGATTTTAGTGCTTGCATGTATAGCATTGAGGACAAGATAGCCTTTGAAGAAGCATTTAATATCATGAGGAGTAAGGTTGACAATAAGAGGGTGTCATGGCTTGATAGCATCTACAAGTTTAAGGGAAAAAATGGGCTGAATGTACATGAGAGATGTTTTCACTTTGGGTATGAGAAGCACACAATTAAGTGAGAGTTTCAATAGTGACTTGAAAAATTATTTGAAATCAGATTTTGACATCATTCGGTTTTTAAAGCATTTTGAAAAAGCGGTGCAAGGGAAAAGAAACAAGGAACTAGAAGAAGAATTTGAAGCTAGAAAAAAACTACCTAGAATAAGAATGAGGACACCTATGCTAGTTGCAATGTATTGCAACTATTTATTACTTGCTAACAGACAAGATTGGATGCTTAATGCAGCATGGAGAGAATGTTGGTGGTGTACAAACTCAAGAATCCATGGATAATGCTCAAAACAACCAAAATACTTTGGTCTCCGGTAGCTTAACAGATTTGATAATGGTAGTTTTAGTAACTCTAGAATAGAATATTAATTCTTATCTCTATTTTGGTTATTTTGGAGCATGTATGTATTGAAAATTCTTGTGTATGACAGAGCACAGTGCTCATGTGCTTATTCTACCATCAGCATGTAAAACAGTGAGAGGGCATGTGTGTTTTGTGCATTGATTATGTGCTCCTGAGCTATGCTTTATTTGGGCCAAAACTGTAACTGGGCTATCTTATTTCAAGTGAAAATGCTACTTGTTTTATTAGCCATTGGATGAGAAGCGGAGGGCATCTAGCAGGTGATAAGTCACAACTGACTTACCTTGAGCAAGTCAACTGACTTACCTTGAGCAAGTCAAAGAATCCACGCTGAAGGGGCTTTGATGTAAAAAGGAAGGTACCAAATAGCAAGAATGTCCTTGCGAGGGAAGGAGGCAGAGCCTTTTAGTTTGGTACAGTACCGTACCATAAGTAATTGAATC
The DNA here is from genome assembly GCA_031170775.1 of Cymbopogon citratus. NCBI lineage: Eukaryota > Viridiplantae > Streptophyta > Magnoliopsida > Poales > Poaceae > Cymbopogon > Cymbopogon citratus. The sequence goes on from DXKC01028844.1 coordinate 7,946, forward strand.
CTTTTCTTACCTATATACGAAGGTTGCCAGGTTCTGTCTAGCAGGGACTTCGCAAAAACTATTTTTTTACCGAGATGGTCAGGGAGTCCCGGACCATATTTTTTCCATTGAATAAAACAATGAGTTTATGTACAAGAGAGTTACAAGGCTACTAAGCCCAAAGAGAAAATAACAAAGTTGAATCTTCCTGCTAGGTTTGGCCTTGATACACACAAAATCAAACTCTTTTTTGAATTTAGCTTTCCAGGTGTTGAAGCTAACCACACCATGATCAAATATAAAGTTATTTATTGTTAGCCATAAGCCCAACATCGTGTGATGACAATTTCTCTAAAAATGCTTCTGCCAAAATCAATCCTTGCTTACAGCATCATGTCCAAGGGCTGTAGATCAGTATCCAAGTTTATGTTAAGAAAATTTCAGCAGACTGAAGGTGCATTGGAAGAACAGATGAAAGCTGGTTTCTTCTAGTCTACTATTGCAGAGAATGCAAGAATAATCATCAATTGGCATGTTCTTTCTTCTCAGCAGGTTTCTGGAATTCAATCTATCTCTTAGGAGTAGCCAAAATAAGAAGTTTTGTGTTTGAATGTTAGAAGAGGACCATAGCCATTCAAACAGAGGAGAGGCATATAAATTACCAACAATCTTCTTATATGCCTTCTTGCTGGAATAAGCAGTAGTTCCCCAAATGTATGTTACACAATTATTCTGTGTTTCATCAGCATTACTGAGCATTAACAGATGTTCGACTTGCACTAGTTGATCAACTGCTATTTGTGAAAGAGGGAGTGTGAAGAGTTGGTCTATGTCCTGTTCTACAAAGAACTGCAATGAGCATTTGGATTTTCTACAATAAGAACTGCAATGCGCAAGGCAAAGGTATAACCTAGGGCATTTCATTTCACCGGTCATGAGGTGTGTAGAGAAGTTGATAACCGGATTTATGATTGATAAGCCATCCTCTCAAAAGGGGCAAACTTATTTGCATATCGGTCATCTAGTGCCACATTGAGCGATCTAACATTGTGTCGACACGTGAATGTAGCGTCAACACACTAATAAGGCCCTAGCGAGAACCGAAGAGCAGACGGACGCTCCGTGATTATCAAGACCTCGCAGGCAGTGCCGATCCACCGAGAAAGCGTGCCAGCCAACTTGACCTACAGTTGATACGGAGATAAATGAGATCAGATTATGGAACCTGCCAGTGTGATTCCGGACAGTTCCAAGATGCGTGGCTATGATAGCTGATTGAATAAGGAAACTAACTAGAGAGTTAGCTCCATGCATTGTAATTATAAAAAGGATAAAGATGTAAATAGAATAGGCTATAAAGATACATAAATCTTAGTGTATATTCTTTAGCCAATCGTGTTTAATCATTATCAAGTCTTGAGCAGATAGCGTGTAAATAACATCATCAACTAGATATATAAATCCATAGGAAACCAGCGACGCCGCTCTCTACGGAACAATGCAAACTACCCCCCTATGAATAAACAAATCTAGCCGATAGCTGATACAAGCACTCTATTCATGAAAGCATAACTGAATCGGCTAAATAGCCGATACAGGGTCCATGAGGCAGAAATAAAAGTAAACAAGCAAATCCAACTAATCTAAGACTGGTCTAACGGGCTGGCGGTCCTAGATCAACCTTTATTAACTTATCTAATTCTAAACCAACAACATGTAACGATCAAGATTAGATAGGGATTGGCCGATAGAAGCACGATTCAAGCATAAAATAAATCTAAACATGATAATCGCTTGAATTTAACAGGATATGGTCAAATCTACTAATCTTAGATTGGGCAGTGATATTTTTATACTGAATAAATCATTAAGAACAGACAATATCGATAACTTGATGAATCTACAAGTTTGCCAAAACTAATAGAGCTGATAACTTGCAATAATAATTAGATAAACCGTGATGCCACTCTTCACAGACAATACTCCGACCTATCTAATGTTCTTGCTGCAATATTCATAGATAAACTGCGACGCCGCTCTCCACGAAATAATACAAACAGTCCATCTAGAATACTATAGGTTTTGACAATACTTAACAGCAAACGGACGCCGCTCTCCACAGACAATACTCGTCTGCCTGAAGGCCTTATTGAGAATCTATATTACATTACCCTTACTTCTACTCCTAAGATTTACGGCGTGATAGCTGGTTTTGTGTATTGGTCGAGAGACAAATTACAAGTTGCCGTATCTCTTTATATTTATAGGGGTGCCTGGCCTTTGGCGATACACAATTTGGATTATGGTACTTTTATATCAAGCAAGCAATCCTTTATTTCCTAATCGACTAGCTAATGCATATGCAGCCTGTCGCCAGTCTTTGGCCCAAATAAACAGACAGCTCATCATGTGCAATCCTGGCTACCTTTGCTTAATGAAGCTTCTTGGCGGACCACTGTGCCTTCTCTTTGTTTGGTTCAATCGTCAAGGCCACGTACAGGCACATTATCTTGTTGAGCCCACGTTCATGAATATGACACCCAATTAGCCCACACATGTATATGTGTATATACCCATGTACACATATGTATGCATATGTATATATCTTCTTGATGCCCTTCACGGCAGATAACTCAGATGCAGGATCAGATTCCCTTTTGACCTTTTCACCTTGAAGCTTCACGTATCCTGACTAGATAAATAATCATCTTTGGTCTTGCTTTAATCGTGAGATTTGCCAACTAACTCTGTACACATAGCCAAATATATGAACCGGCTGTACATGTATGAGCCTCCGCACGAGCACATAACCAAATATGCAGATCTGGCAACCATGTACA
>DXKC01029173.1:0-18399 GCA_031170775.1 Cymbopogon citratus
GGTTCGGGCACAACCCTTCTCTGGGTGCAACGACGAAAATCCATATACCCACCTACGAGAATTTGAGCATTTGTGTTCTTGCCTAATTTTATCTGGCATAACACAAGAAACCATAAAATGGAAATTGTTTCCATTCTCTCTTTTGGAAAATGCGAAACAATGGTACACTCATACCATAGGAGGTGTTCATGGAAATTGGGATGAACTTCGAGACAAATTTTGTCTCGCTTTCTTTCCTATTTCTAGAGTTGCCGCTCTTAGAGTAGAAATTCTTATGTTTCAATAAATGGAGATGGAGACTCTGGGAGCAGCTTGGGCTAGGTTTTTAAATCTTATCAATACTGGCCCAGACCTTTCTTTGCCTGACCACGTCCTTCTAGCTCACTTCTATGGTGGTCTTAGCAAAGGAGATGCTGCCTAACTTGATATATCTTCTGGCGGCCCATTCACACACATATCCATTAGTGAGGGGAAGGTTATTTTAGAGAAAATCCTAGAAAACACTCCCTACACTGGTATATATGATGAGTTTCCTGAAGAACCTATAGAGTCAAGCCCCAACCAACATGAGGAGTCACCCACTACCGAATTTGAAATAATTTCAAATCCTTTCCATAATTTGGTAGTTGGTGAACCTCCCATTAAGGGAACATGTCACACTTCTAGGGATGATGAATCCCATCCTTTTACATGTTCCTTTGAATTTGAGGATAACCTTTTTCATGATGCTGATTTGAGAAATACCTTAGAGTATCCTATTCAAAATCATCTTGTGCCTCAGATTCTAATATGAGACATCATGAACACTATAAAAATGGCAAACACATAGAGGGAGAATCATTGCATAAAGAAGATATTTCTATCCCTTCCTCTTCTATGCAAATATTTGATGTCTCTAATTCGACCTTTAAACTTAGGGGTGAGGTTATGTCAATCTCCGCAAACACCATGACTTATACTAATCTTACGGAGAATTTGAATTTTCATGAAAATACTCCCCTAAATCTGAAGATTTTACTGATGAGCATGGAAGTTATGTCTTAACCGTCCCATCAAATTCATGATCGTATGAAAAATTTCAAAAATCAACTTATAGCTTTGTCATCACCAAAACTATCTACAACCCTCTCATGCTTATAATTTATAAAAACTTTAAAAAGGTTATTGTAGATGTTTTTGTGTATCACAAATTTTGTAAATCCAAATTTGGCATGAGCTTTATAATTTGACCGACAAAGGTTGATGTTGGAGGGGAAACCACATCATCAACATTGAACCTATTTCAAAAAGGTTTCCCAAGGACAAGCTTTGTCCTAAAACAAGCACTTCCGGGAGATAACCCGTCCCTTCGTCTTTAATAAAGTTGTTTAAAAAAACTTTCCTTTTCAAAAAAAAGGCAAGGACATGTTGTCAAGTTAGTATGCACCTTCGGGTATGCTTGTCACTAACCCTTCCAGGTGTAACGCTTGAGAACATGGAGCGACATCAATGACACGTTGTGATGCTCTTGAGGGGTGGAACACACTCGCAAGGAGACCCTGGCCCAACACACTTGACTTTTACATAAAAGTCCAAGTGTGGGGGAAGACGGCGAGAATCTCAAGTCCCACTCACATTAAGGGTCATCCATGAAAACGAATGAAAGTCGATGTTAGCTCTGCCTTGCTATATAAAAAAAGATATAAAAAAGGAAAAAAAGAGAAAAGAAAAAATATATAAGAGAGGAGAATTCTCCTTTACACCCTTGCTACCCATATGGCCCATGGTCCATATACACTTTGTGTGTATGATCCGGCCTGATGGTTCACCTGAGTTGGAACTTGAACGATCACGCCACCGGTACAACATCTTCAAAGAAACCCATATATGTTGCCGGTAAGAATACTCAGGTATGCAAGAGGTAATAAATGTTCACCAACATCTTATGCTCATATTTGTTTTCATAAGATCATTCAAATTCATCCTTCGCTGTTTATATCAAATGCTCTGGTTTAGATGTGCTCCTAGGGTACATCTATGAGTTGTTTTCAAATTAAGCATGGTGCTTAGGTTGAAATAGCTTTCTTTAATCATAGTTTGACATGGTGTCGAATTCTGGTTAATGAACATTGAGTTGCTGTTGTAAACAATGGAAGTAATTTGATATGGAGATAAACCTTGGCTAAGTTTACATTGTATATTTTATCTTAGCCTTGCATTGAGCTCTAATAAAAGTTGGTTGAACAAATATTCAGTAAAACTAAAATAAAATAATTAAATTAAATATGAAAAAAAGAATAAATAAAAATAATAATTAAGTAATGATAATCTAGATAATAAAACTTTGACTCCTTGTTTTTCTAGTCGGTAGGACCGTTGCTTGTTTCTCTTGTTTTGTTTTCTTTATAAAATAAAAATAGGTACAATATAAGTGTGGGGGAGATCTCTCACGCATAACTAAAACAAATTCGAGATCTCCCCAAACACATTGCACAATCATCGAGTAACTTATCGTGTAGAAGGATGAGACAAAAGACTTCCATTAACTCCTTCATCTTTAACGATGGTATGTGCAACTCTACCCTCACTCCTCTCAAAGTTTTGAATTATAACATTGAGCAAATTTTTAAAAACAAAACATTTGATGCTCTATCTCCATGTCATCCTATGATTAAAGTTTGCATATTTTTTATTCCTTGCCAATATTCCTACAACTTGTGAACACTTATCATAGGGACCCTATTTTATCTAAATAATTGACAAATGAGATATAGTAGGATGATATGACACTTGCTCATTTCTTGCAAAGAACTTGGGATTTATTTTACAAAGCAAAAATCAAAATAGCATGTTCCTTGAATGATATGCAAATACCCACCAAGGCCATATATGATCTTTCATGATAAAACCTTCCACATATGCCTCTTACTTTGCGTTGAGTTTTGTCAAGTTTTGTGACCCCTGTTGAGAGATGTTTCATGCTCCCAAGATCAGAATTTACGTACACCCACAAATAAAGTTGCCAACTCTTACATCGAGAGTTGTGCACAATATGCATGCATTTTCCATCCACCAAAACAAATTGCACTACTCCGATCCTGAGAGTGGGCGCAACATATGCCTTCCACTTAGATCCACCCAAAAATGTTCTACTCCCACAATGGGGGTAAAATAAAAATATGTTTGTTAGGTTCCAACAAAATAAATGCTCTAATTATTTACATCTCCCTCAAAGTTTTCATTGCAATTAGAGGCATGAAGCTATCATTGAAAAAAGTTATAAAAAAAGAGTGAAAGAAAAAAGTGAATAAAAAAAATAATTGATAAAAAAAATATAGATGCAAGAAGGATGATGAAGATGGCCCATGCTCTCAAATAAAAATTTTCTATATCCTAATAAAGAGGGAGATGTGTTTTAAAAGAGCATAGTAGAATTAGGTTAGACACATAAAAATCCATCAATTTTATCCACACACTTGCACAATTCTGATCTAAGAGTATGACGCTTCCCTCCGGTGTTGTCCAGGATTTGACTTAACAACACATGCAAGGTAAGTGTGCCTTAGAATTCTCATTCCTACCTAAAGCTCTAGATAAACCTTTTTAGAGGTAGGGTGATCAGTGAAGACAATCCCTCTATATGCCTCGGTGAGGAACCACTACAAATTTGAGTGACTTGAGAGTCATTCAAGGAATAAAAGCTATCTTTATGTTTTCAAAACAATACAAAACCCAAATTTCTGAGTAAGGATAAGAGTGAGAAGATTTGAATCCAGGCTATTCCATTTTTCAATTGCCCAAGATAACTTGGTAGACACTTGGAAGTTCACGGGTTTAGGTGAAGCATGGAATAACTTGTATGCAAATTTTCAAACCAAGGAGATAAACCCGCTTAGTCCTTCGAACCTTTACTCGAGGACGAGAAAAGGACTAAGTGTGGGGGAACTTGTTAACGCTCCTTATTGCATATATTTTGACCGCCAAACTAATCGAAAATGATAATATTCTATGAAACATCTTAACAAAATATTATTATATTAACAAGTTCCACGAGTTTTGGTGTTTCTAATTGCATTACAGGAATTATCTCTTTTTCATAGATAAAAGCTATCTCAAATGATGAAACGGAATGCACCATCATGACGGGCTCGTCGCGCTGATCAAGATTCATATATCACTTGCTATTTTTGGAGCTACCAACAAAAAGATATTAAAGTTCCAAATTAAAAAGGAGTGCTGACGTCATCGCTGACGTCAGCACTCCCGAACAGTGCCATGCAGGCCAACCGGAGGCCGCCACGTGCCACAGCAGCACCTGTCGGCATAACAGCAGCAGCAGGCGCTGCCTGCGTCGGCTGCCAGCACAGGCTGCCAGGCGGGCCCCCGACAGCCCAGCTATGGTCGGCCCAGCAACGGAGCAGGCCGGCCCCACGAGCACAGCAGTTGCCCACCAGGTGGGAACAACGAGCGGCCCAGCCCATTCACACGGATGCACGTGGTGCCGCTATCGGCCAGGGCGAGCTACCACGCGCTCGCGCGTTTGAAACGCGGAAGCGGGATCGGGGTGGCCACGTGGCGCCCGACGCGAGTGCGCGGCCACGCGCGGGAACAGGCAGGCGGGAGGCGCATTTCGGCGGTCCAAGAGCCACGTGGCGCTCAAACATTGGCACTGGCAAGGCGGTGGCGCGGTTCCCTCGCCCACGCGCGGTTAAGCTGCGGTTCTGGGCCGGTTTAGGCCGGTTCAGCCGGCCAGGCGCCTGAATATTCGCCCCAGTAAACGCAATCAGTACAGAATCTGCCGGTTTGGCTCCGGTTCACCGCCTTAGAAGCCGGTTCCCGTCTAGTTTTCAAACCAGATTGATTGGCAATTATGTTGCCGCCTTAGAGAGGTCGGTTTGCACACATGCAACCGTCATTAGGCAGGGGGCTTAGTGCAAAAGTGCCCCCTCCTCTCTAGTATAAATAGAGGGCCTCTCCTCCTATTGTAAACACACTCTACATTCTATCATAGAGCTTCAACTTCATATCATTTGTAGTAGTAGTGTCCCTCTAGGTGCTAGTGCCTAGTTGTATAAGTTAGAAAAGAGAAAGAGAGAGAAGGGAAGAGAGGAGGAGTGGCCGGCTTGTCGGTTTCTCCTCCAACTTGTACCTCTACGGAGCCGACTCCTTTGTGATTAATATCCGCTTCTTTCTTTGCAATTCCTTTGCGATCTATTTAACTTTAGTCTAGCGCTTACTTGCTTGCTTACGGGATCTCCGCTCGACCGAGTGCTCTAGTCCAGCTAAGATATCGGACTAGAGTAGTGACCATTAGCGTAGACATGGTGTCTGGGCTAGCGAGTTGCCTGAGTTTGCGTCCAACCCCACGGATAGTTGTGGTAGCCCCGGGGGTGACAGCTCCGACAAGGCCTTTGTATTCCACCACGTTCGGGTTGATGTTCTCGTAGAGCTTTAGGCTGCCTGACCCTGGTTACGTCTTCCCAGTCTTTTCGAGAACCGAAAAGGAACAGCTGCTCCGAAGTGAGTAAGTTTAGTAAGCCAAGACTTTAGTTGTCTAGTGATCTTGGGTTGAGCTTAGAATCCCCTCTCGCCCTACAAAAATACCCTTCTATCTACTTCTCTTGGACGTTCTTGCTTCTCTCTAGTTCACTTCTGTTCCCTATGAAAAATACGATACCCTGAATACTTCCGGGTGAAAGCTACAACAGTATCCGTGCGCTTACAGTTTTATCTGTTTGCGTTAACCAATACCAACAGATATTATGCGCGCGTTCATGGTGTTATAGGACATAGACTTCAGGAACTTCAACTGCGTTAATGAGGTGATCATGGTCCTATTGCACAAGACACAGTCCCCGGCGACCCTTTGGGACTATCGACCGATCAGCCTCATCCACTCGATCGGCAAGCTATTCGCCAAGACCCTCGCGATGCGCCTGCAGCCGTTCATGAACGACCTTATCAACATCAACCAGACAGCATTCATCAAGGGCAGGTGCATCCACGAGAACTTCAGAACTGTGCAACTGGCTTGCTGTTGGCTGCATGGCCGCAAGCTACCGATGATGCTTCTCAAGGTAGACCTGGCCAAGGCATTCGATACGGTGTGCTGGCCATTCTTGCTGGAGACCATGGAGCACCTGGGCTTTCCTTGGCGCTGGCGTGATTGGATTTCCTTCATGCTGTCCACCGCCATGACCAAGGTATCGATCAATGGCCGCCCTGGTCGACGCATCTTCCACGCGCGTGGGCTGCGCCAGGGGGATTCGCTATCTCCGTCCCTCTTCGTCATCATCATGGAGGTACTCAATGCGCTTATCAGCGAGGCGGACAGACGTGGCCAGCTCCACCCTCTTCCGGGCAGCGTCATTAAATTTAGGACGTCTATCTATGCTGACGACCTCGTCATCTTCATTGCGCCTCGGGCGCTGGACTTCTCCTGCGTCAGGCAGATCCTCGACCTGTTCGCAGGCGCTTCTGGGCTTGCAACCAATATCGACAAATGCTCCATCACGCCAATCCGTTGCTCGGAAGAGGAGATCCAGGCGGTGCTGTAGACCTTCCCATGCCGTATCCAGCGGTTCCCGCTAAAGTACCTTGGGGCGCCGCTATCCGTCTCTAGGCTTCCGCGGGAGAGTGAGCAAGCTCTTGTCGACTCCGTGGCCGCCAGGATTCCAGGTTGGAAGGGCAATCTACTCACTGAGGCGGGGAGGACCACCCTTGCCCGGACAACCTTGTCCGCGATACCGGTGCATGACTCCATCACCTGTGCCCTTTCCCCGTGGGCACTCACGGAAATTGACAGAAGACGGCGCGCGTTCGTGTGGGCTGGCACGGACAGGGTGTCGGGGGGGGCGCTGCCATGTAGCTTGGCCAGTGGCGTGCTCCCCGCGCGACCTTGGCGGCCTCGGCCTCCCGGACCTCAGGATACTGGGATTTGCGCTGAGGCTCAGGTGGGAGTGGTACAGACGCGCGGATGAGAGGGCGACATGGGCACTCCTCCCGTGTACTCTGGAGAAGTCAGTGGCGGTAATGTTCAGCGCCTCAGTCACTGTTCAGGTCGGGGACGGCACTCGCACCATGTTTTGGACAGACTCCTGGCTGCCAGATGGACCCATATCGAGGTTAGCGCCGCACCTTTTCGCCAAGGTCAGTGCACGAAGACGTAAACGCACTGTTCGAGACGCCCTAGATGGTCGCCAATGGGCGCATGATATAGCTGGCGCAAGGACACAACAGTCCATGCTAGAGACGGTACAGCTAGACGACAGGCTGGCTGAGGTGGAGCTCTCTCCGGGTATCGCCGACAGGTTCATTTGGAGATGGACGTCTAGCGGGGTGTACTCCAGTGCATCCGCATACCGCGCTTTCTTTGCCGGGACCACGACGCTACCAGGCGCCAATGAGCTTTGGCGGACCAGGGCACCGCCAAAGGTCAAGTTCTTCTTCTGGTTGGCTCTCCACGGCCGCCTTTGGACTGCAGCTCGGCGGGAACGCCATGGACTACAGCAGTCGGCGACCTGTGTTCTTTGTGGTCAGCAGGATGAGACTCACGACCACCTGCTTACCGCCTGTGTATTCACACACGAGATTTGGTTCCGCCTGTTGAGCGTCGCCGGCCTTCAGCACCACGCTCCGGACGTCGAGGACACCTTAGCGGACTAGTGGCTACGCACGAGGTCCTCCGTTCATGACGGCCTTCGCAAAGGCTTCGACTCCCTCGTACTGCTAGTTACCTGGGAGGTCTGGAAGGAGCGAAACCGAAGAACGTTTGACAACGCATCGCAATCGACATCCCGGCTGCTTCGGCACATCAAAGATGAGATGGACTCCTGGATCGCCGCGGGTTATCGGAGCCTCTCGGTGCTTGCCGCCTTTGTTGGCTAGAGTGTCTCCCTCCCTCCTTACTTAGCGGATTGGTTTACTCCTTTAGTACGTTGTTTCTGAGCCACCGTTAGAGCCGGTGCCTTGTGTTAGTGTCGTTTTGCCGTTGCACAATGGCAGCTCGCCGTTTGTGTAACGCGCTTTGTATCAAAACTCCTTTTATCCCTTAAAGCAGTACGTGCTAAATGCACGATTTCGGAAAAAAAAAGACGCAGGCGGCTATCGATGCAAACGGGGAGAGGCTCACAGCAAATTTGGATAGCGAGGCCTAATTTCGGGGGTGGGGACGGGGCTTCCAAAATTGTTGCGTGAGGAAAGGCGGGTGACGCTGGTTCGCATGGTTGGGTGGGAAGGTGAGAAGAAAAAATTATCGCAACAAAGCGGTGTTCTACTTTTATTTTTTTTATTTGTGCGAGATATCTATGTTTCAACGAACAAAACGCTGTATTATTACTCTTTGCTCAAAATGGCCATGCAACCTTTGCAGGCCAACATTAGTCGTATATCTTGCTTTGCGCCCACGAGGGCTCCGGCAGGAGTGCATCCAGGTACTGCCTGTTTTTTGGTGTAAATAGTCATAGATCATTGTGACTAACTGAGTTGTTGTGTTTTTTTTCCGATTTGACCATCTTATTTTTTTATTGCCTAGAATAACTGTGATTTATCAGTGAATTGTTTTGCCACATAATGTTGCTGTCCAGTTGTAAAATGACAACACATTACAGATTTACAGAGAGGCTAATTGGTTAAGGTTATAAAAACAAACTTCGTTTCAATTACCATGTGACTTTCCCATTACCAAACATGATGACGCTGCCACTACTTTACTTTGTTTTTGTTTTTAACATTGCAAGACATAAATAGTACCTGCTTACCAAATTAAACATGATGACTCTGCCATTACTTTGTTTCTTTTTTTCTTTTTCTTTTCTTTTTTTCTTTTTTTTTTCTTTTTTTTTTTTTGCGAAAGGGCACTACTTTGTTGCTAACATAGCTAGACATAAATAGTATCTGATTTCTACAATGAATGCACTTATAAATTTTTCAAATGCTCAATCTGAATACAAAATACTCCATATGAACATGGCAAAAATAAATTTTATTTCGACCACTGAATTTTGCTCCAACTCTGGATCTTGGAATGCTGACGATTTCAAATAATGAAGATGCTGCTCCACAATGAGTTTGATTGAAAGTTTGAACTGCTACATATGTCCTGCTGTGTAATTTTGATTGGAAAAAATATTTACTGTTCCTACACTAATTTTATTAATCTGTAATGAGAAACATATTTTTTTCTCCATAATTATTGCCCATTCATATTTTTGCACATTTATGAGACATGTGTTTGCACTTCGTCTAACTTTCTATTATGATACCTTTGTCATTCTCTGTGTATTCACACATTCACAAACCTTTACTGCTGACATGTCCCTTTAAGTAACCATATCCATTGTTCATTTTGCTGCATATAAATGAATGGCTCCCTAAAATTGGTTATCATGTTGGTGCATATAAATGGAGAACTCTCTAAAATTTGTTATCTGCTCTTAATAATTAATTAAATAATTTGTTTGTTTCTTACACAAATTGTAGGTACTGCTCCACGAATTTGAGGACAACTGCAATAGATCTACTCAGATTGGCTATGTCTTCTTGCTACCGTCAATTTTGTTTACCATCAATCACCTGTATCAGGTTCCGTCCATAGTGTCTGCTCCTCATGTAACAATTCAGGTCTTTCACACATGCCAAAATGAGTCTCCATATCCAACTGAACCATCCCCGCACCATGCTAATGTTACTCTACGAACACCTCAAATAACATCCCATATGTGACTAATTTTATTAGTCTTTTTGTTCTATGTATATAATCATATGACATGTTATAATTCCGGCTTAGCCCATGCGAAGCACGGGGGCACCTGCTAGTGTTTTACATGTTTATGTGTCAAAACAGTTAATTATAGGTGAGGAAGTTGAAAACACATGCTGACTAATCTACATCTACACCTAATAATAAAACACTAAAATTTTTTTCCACCAAATCTTTCATCCAACTAAAAGATCGACTCGGTCTACCATGAGTACCCTAAATAGAACTCTTAATAAATAAACAATTTATCGTCCCTAATAATAAAAACCAAACTAAAAATTTCTAACGTCTTTTCTTTTGTGCCGTTTTACTTCTGTTGTTCCAGACTTCTGGTCCGACGCCGCTATGTGTGAATTTCTTTTCCTGCCGTTTGCCTCTTCCTCATGTATCCTTTTTTTTTTGGGCCTTATTATCAATTTTTGTCGATGGACTTCTGTTTGATCGATCCTAGACACATGCCTCTGTCCACCCCAAACAAAAAAGAGTCCACATCGAACACGTTATCGAATGTCTCCACTCTCCAGCATCCTTGTTATCGAATGTCTCCACTCTCCAGCACCCCTTTCCAAAGGCAAATACAATACCTCTCCTGCCAATAGATTTAAAATCAATGAAATTAAACCGGACACCAACCAAACTATAAATACAAGGCATCGGCTCCACGCAACTCATTAAATCAAATTTACAAAATCAAGAAAAAAAAATTGAGGAGCAAAGAGGACCAATCAACACAAAATCAAAAGACCACGATGAATCAAATTCGTGCCTAAACTACCTCAAGCGGACTGCGGCGGCGTCGGGTCAAGTCATAGAAAACAGCGGCACGGTTCGGGGTAGGCATGGAGGTCGGCATCCGGGGCTTGGCGGTTCAGCTGTGTCCGCGTGATATTTAAGTTGCTTAAAACTTGTATGTTTATTTTCTTGAAGATATTTAAGTTTTAAAATAAATCAGAGTTTTAAATTTCATACAAAAACCAAAACATAAGTAGACATGTAGCAATAACACTCCCCATCATCGTTTTCCATTAATGTTTTTGATTTTTTTTCTCCCGTAGCAACGCACGGGCATATTTGCTAGTGTGTGATAAAATTAAATTTTTCGTGAGCTGTGTTACAGCATACATCCCTAGTGGAATATTTTACCTATACATCTAGAGATAGAATGATGGTTTACCAATCAGCAATTAGCCTTCTTTAAAAACATGAACAATTTGAATAGTAAAATGTGTGGCGTTTTTGTGTTTTCTAGCGTGTAAGTGAACGCAGTATGCGTTTGTCACTGTTAGATAATTTTTATAGAATTCACCACATGATTCCGATTGTGCCCTCTTCCTTATGTAATGGCACTGCATCAGAGTCTTCCAGTTTTAAATGTTTCGACTTGTTCCAATTTCTAAGAACTCTTCTCAATTGCATGTTTGTATACCAAACAAGCCAAGCAACTAAAACATCACATCTCAAATAAAACTACTGTTGCGATGTAGAAAACTACTACAAATATAGATAGATCGAAGCTGTTATTTGCCCTCCTTACACAAAATTGCAACTACACATGCAGCGTATGTGGTCAACGCCGGTGGAGGCCTAAGTTTGCACGTGTCCATCAATTACAACTATTACAAAAATAGATAGATCGCAGCTGTTATTTGCCCTCCTTACACAAAATTGCAACTACACATGCAGCGTATGGTGCTACACCAAGAGTCCATCAACGCCATCCGCATCGGAGGTGGAGGCCTAAGTTTGCACGTGTCCATCAACAGTCTTCAGTGATACAACTCACCAATGCATCTAAGAAATTACAAAAGATAGAAACAAAACCATCTTACAACTGAAATGCAAGTTTAGATTTGAAAGCAGGAGCCACTTTCAAACCATATCGCTTGCAAAGAAGAAGAGGTAGAGCATTCTTCAGTTTTATGTCAACCTGATTTGCAATGAGCTGTCCATTCCATGCCTGATACACATTCATAAAGGAAGATGATTAGTCAATTTTTCTTAAAAAAAATTGGTAACCGTAATCTAGTGTTTTATTCCTCTAGGTCAGCGCGTTACCCAAAAGATCCCCCACCTGCTTGCATGGTCTCGGCACTGGTTGACCCAAAATTAACCCGATTGCATCATGAGCGCAAACCCTGCACGCTGCTACCCCCTACCCCACCTTCCTCCCAATACTGCTTCCTTATGCTTCAACACAATTCATGCCAGCTGATCCCTAAACCCGTCTAACCCAATGCATCTGCCCTCAACAAATGCTCTGTCCTTAAACTTAATATCTTTTTCAGGTAGATGGACATTGCACAAGGGAACTTACCGGGTCAGCTAGCTTCAGGTTTTGAAGATAGTGGCATGCAACGATTACAGCAAACTTCAGGGCTCCTACAGCATCACTATCAAAGTCATGTTCATGAATAATACGGTTGAAAGCTGGATCCAACTGACATGCCGCCTGAGTCCAGTGTTCATCAACAGCAGCATTGGTCCGTATTGCCACATCCTGATCCAAGGTCATGTGAGGGTAGTATGCAATTCTATACATCAGCAGTCGTTCAGCCGAGCTAGCGAGCACCGGATGCCCAAGAACAAGCTCTAAGCTGTAAAAAGAATTAAAACCACAGATTTGCTTCAAATATATTGGCTAAAGAATGAAAGAAAAAGCTAAGATGTATACGGCGTAATACCTTGCATCTTGATGCTTCATGAGGTTGGTAAGCTCACTGAATTCCAGATCACCCCATAAAGGAGCAATGCTAGTTTGTAACAAATCAGCAAACATCTTTCTTTGTTTTAGAATGCTATCTAAAGGTCGCTTTTCGCGGATGAAAAACGGCAGAATCTTCAAAGTTGTATCCGTCATGACATAAGTGCTAAGCTTGTCTAGGTCATCACACGCAAAACCCTTGCTCCATATGTACTCAATAGCAGTCCATCCTGACCTGCACACCATGAATGTTAAACTATTTATATGACTTCTATGACTTGAAAATCATAAATGTTTACAAACAGATGAACAATGTACCTCACAATATCTTTCCCCTGATCAGACAGATAGTCTCCCTTTGGAATTGCCACTATACCTTTCTTGTCAATCCACTCTTGCAGTGTAAGTTCAAAATTCTCACAAGCAATGACTAACTTGGGAAATTGATCACTATAAGCACATGCTAGTGCCTTCAAGATGCCATTATGTTTCAATATCAAGCCTCTATCCACCATGTCCTTCATCTCAGTCAGTTCCACACATTCTTTAATCCAAAACTTGGCATCTGCACTTTGCTTCATCCTCTTGTTCTTCAATTTGATATGCCCATCCCTATTCAGAAGTCCTTCAACAAAGTCCACTTGGGCCATGTTAGTTGGCCGTAAAAGGCGCCCATCTTTTGGTGTTTGGCTGGTGCTATCATTCTTGTCAGTTATAAATTCATACAGTTCCATCACAAGGCCTGATTTTTCAGTCGCTGATGCTTCAGACTTAAATTTGGCCTTACATGCTTTGATGATATCAAGTTCATTACGCTGCAAAAAAGAGTTGTACAAGTCCTTGAGTATGACAGTGTTGGTTTAGAATGATTAATAAACAAATTTATCAAGTTAGGGAGGTGCTTGATGGAGTGAATACACTTTCCCTTAGGCTCCAGCCATAGAGTAACTACTTCATTTGAAAGAGTAACTTCGATCAAACAACAACAGAACAATGAATTTTGTTGAATATGGATTTTCATTTATTCACATCATGAGTGAAACTGTATTTTATAACAGGAATGTAGATGTTACTCTGATCAGATTTCACATTAAATTTACAAAAAATTGAAAATGCCTATAATAGTATATGTACAGTTTTCGTTTTCTTTACCTTTGCCATCGTGTCACGTCTTGCGACAAAATATGGCTGCGGAAGGGAGATCTTCCTGCCTTGAGCTCCTGATCAGTAATGGCACTAGGAAAACTCAGTCCAGATTCGTTTTTCTACACACTAGCAGCACCAATACTCTGATACTGATACATGGATACATCTTAGGTAAGATGAGAAGGAGGAGGGCTCACCTCCACGGTGCAGGAGTAGATGCTGGCTGCGTGGTTCCGATGAATAAGTCAACCATCACATTCATGAAAATTTCAAAGGTGATATATCAAGCCAAGTAGTACTAGCTACATTAGTTCAATAGCCTGTTATTTAGCTCTAGCAGACCAATCCATGTACGTAGTGTATGGTAAAACATGTGCTAGAAATGCATGTAAGCAAAAACTAAAATACAAATAGCAATGCTATTCAGCACAATAGGCCCCATAAGGAATGGAAGAATCTGAAGACATTTTGATGTTATCATTCCAGTTCTTTTGTTCGAAACAGCAGGGCAAAATGAATCTCAAATTAGTGCACCAAACTTGCGCAAATGCGCAGCATGCTATATTTGATATTAAATAAATCTTAAGATCAGACACAGCAAAGCACCTCCTGACCACTGGCTTAGTAGATATCATGGGCATTTAATCAGGATCCAGGATGCAAAAACAAGAAAAGGTTAAAGATAGAGATAACATTTCTTTTTCTGAAGAAACATTGTGAAGGAAATTGATAAATTATGACTGAAGAATTATCTCCAGAATAGTCAAATATTGCAACTGCAGTAGCATATCAATTGTATGAGGTATATCACAAAATATAGGTTATAGGTTTCACCTAGCTAGAGAAAATCATACGAAATGCATATAATAATTGCTGCTTCTGATGCGACAGATTTATATGAAAAGCATATATCAGCTGCCGCCAATTCTGATGCAGCAAATCTATTTTGCCCAAAATTATACAGTTTCACAGAAATAAAGAGCATGTGAAATAATGAACATACCTGTAGATGGAGTAGTGGTAGATTAGGCTGACAGCTTGACCAGATATACCAACTTAATTACCTACAATTTTAATTAATCAACTTTAGAACAACTCTGTACTGCCTACTAAGTGAGAGGCAACACATGTTGCTGGAATATTACATCAAATATCCGAGCTAAGCTAAAGCGCTAAACCACACTCATTTGTTTTAATGTAATATCCTACCACATTAACTAATGTTATAGTACGAAACAAAATTAAATTGACCTGCTAGGTCGTACATCATCAATTGCATATCAAACCCTACAATTGAGATGGAGCCTCTGCCCTGAGAGCACCCGTCATGCGCAATATGGTGTGTTTTTTTTTCTGTACCTACGTCACTGTGGGATAGAAGAAGGCTGCAGATGGGAGATCTTCCTTCCTTGAGCCCCTAATCAGCAGGTTGGCTATTGAAAAGGATCGATAAAAAGACACCTGCAAGCATGCAAGGTGATGAAAAAGGGCCAACATAAGCATGTTACAATGATGAGAAAAGGTCATTTGAAAGAATGTATATATCCAAGGTTAAAACCAAAATCAATTATAAGATTGCATTTTTGCTGCAATTCATTACTTCAATGAAAACAAAGACAACTGGCCCTACTGCTGGGAATCACAAAAATTCTCACAATACTTCTATATAACTTAGCTGATTGTTGAATGGGTTGATCTTTCAGCTTCTCGAAAAGGGAACCACTATAGTGGATTTCAGAACCATTAGGTAGCATACATAGAGAAACAGGTGGAGTTCTTGTTTCATAGTGTGTGCGCAGTTTGAACTTTGAAGGCAAGACAGTATTAGGCTAGTGAATTTATAACTGCAGTGCCTCTTAGTGCAGACTATAGACCAGTTCAGCTCATCAAGTAAAAATATTTTTTTTTTCAGATACTTCAGTTAAGCAACAACACATCATTATTCTGAGAATCAAATAAATGGGTTTATAAATTGCATGTTTTTAGTTTTAATACAATTTCCTACATCATTACCAATGCACGTAGGGACATGTGGTCTGTGGGCACCTGAACCCGAAACCCGAACTAAAACCCGAACCTGCCCCAAACATCAACTCGGATGGAAATCTCTCACCGAAACTGAAACCCGCGGATCCCCGAAAGCAGACCGATTATCCAAAACCCGAAAACGCAAATCAGAAGAGATCACAGCAAGATCCCCAGCTCCGCCCTCCGCTTCGCCGCGCGCTCTCCACAGGCTGCGTGCGCTGCGGTGTGGACACGGGGGCTGGGCGCTGCCGAGGGTCGAGCGTGGTGAGGACTGCCGGTGCTGACTGGGGCAGAGAGAGAGAGAGAGAGACTGCCGACCGGGGGTGCGGGGGGCACGGGGCGAGGCTGCGCACGCTAGTCGAGAGGGGAGCGTCGCCGCGACAAGCGGGGAATCGGAGGAGCGCGAGCCGCAAGCACCGCCGTCGACCGACGCTGGGGCGAGGCCGCGAGGGGGAGAGATTTCAGGTTTATATATAACTTTATATAAAATATATCCTAGGGTTGTTAGCTGGGCCACTAGTGGGCTCAATTCTTTCGGGGCTAATGGAGATCCATCCGTCCCTAAAATTACTACGTTTCAGGTATCCGAACCCTTCCTAAAAAAATATCCAAACCCAAAAGGGGAATGCAACGTACAGTTTAGTGGCCTCTTGAGAAGAGAATAATCAAGCAATTATATAAAAGCTTTTTTATCAAAAAAAAATTATATAAAAGCTTTAATGTGCAATGGTAAACAAATGCTGTTGGAGTACGTGGGAATTAGGTCCATAGAGGGGACTTGTTATATTGCTACCCTTCTAGGGTTGGTCCAAGTAATCCATTCACTCTATTTAACATGGTATCAAGCTAGGGTTCGCTTCTTCCTCTCCCTCCCCTCCTAGCCACCTGGTGCGCCGCCGGCGCCGGCACTGCCGCCGTGGGCGCCATGGCACGTCCTCCTCCCCCCTCTCCTAGCACGACCAGAAACGTTCCCCTCTTAGCACACGTGACCGTGCGCCTAAGGTCGGCACATGTGCCATGCCGTGCGCCCCGCAAATTCTACACGCGAATGAACCTACCATGGCCGCCACCCCTAGCTCGCACGCCCCCGTGGCTGCAAAGGTCGGCTCCGATACCATTTGTAACGCCCAAAGTCCAAACGGCTAAGATCTACTCTGCACGCTGAGCGGACCACACCTACCATCCATCCCACTTACGTTTTCGTCCTCGCTTCGCGTAAAAGAGTTAACTCGGGGATGGTGGGATGGACTCTAGAAGCCTTATATGTTGGTCTATCCCACTCTAAATAACCAAGGTCGGACTAAACTCTCCACATGCCACTATAGGCCAAACTCAAAATTGGGCTAGGTGTGACATAGGGCCTAGGCCCCTTTGGAGTGGAGCTCTAGTGGCAGTGGTGCTCCTTCTCCCTTTGGTGTGATGATGGCATGAGAGGGGGAAGACCCCTCTACTTATAGGTGGGAGAGGGAGCATCTTCCTTAGAATATTCTTCTTCTAAATGCTCTAAACCGACCTCCCACATCGTCTAGGTATAATGAACATGAAAAACCATAATGGCACCGTCTTCTCCCTGCATTGAGTGAACCGCCGTTCAAAGGTGGCCTGTTTGGCACCTGTAGTGTGCCGACCGGCGCACCTGGGCCGGCCGGCCCCCTAGTAGCTCAGCTCAGCCTGAAACTTTGCAGGCGTCGTGGGCCTCATCGTTAGCTTCGCATGATATGGTGGTTTGGTGAAAACGGACTCCGGATGAGGGAGTTATGGCCATTTTAGTGAACCCCGCTCCTATAGCCCGAGACGTTGTTGGACTGGGTATTGGGCCTCCACTTGTTGGGTTTATGAATTCATGGTTAGAGGCCCATATCTCATGGCAAGTGGGCTTTTCTCCTTGCTTTGCTTGTCATCCAAATTAGATTGTTTTTTATTATATTATTTTCTCCACTTTAGATCCACTTTAGGTACGTTTTTATATTTGTCCTGCAAAACAATGGAAACACCAAAACTCGTGGAAATCATTAGCATAAGTCCCTATCACTATGTTTGGTGTGCGTTTTATATTCTAATTGGTGGTATAAATGCGAGTTAAGGACCACCAACAGTAGTCCCATTCCTTGTTTACTTGATTGATCACCACTGCCGAATCTCCATAGACCAATAACCTTTTGATTGCTAGGGCGATGGCCATTTTTAGTCCGTGAATCAATGCTTCGTATTCAGCTTTATTGTTGGTTGCTTGCCAATGGATCTGTAAGACAAATTTGATTTGTTTGCCTTCTGGTGATATCAAAAGGACTTCTGCTCCTGCTTCTCCGAGTTTTAATGATCCATCAAAGTTCATCTTCCAGTGGTCTGTAATTGCCTTGGGTTCTTTTTGATTTATTTCTTCCATTCGACTATGAAATCAGATAGTGCTTGAGATTTTATCACTGTCCTTAGTTTGAACTCTATGTTGAGTGCTCCAAGTTTCACAACTCATTTTGATATTCTTCCTGTTGAGTCTTTGTTGTACAGTAGATCTTGAAGTGAAAAGTTGATAGCCACTGTGATCTTGTGCTCTTAAAAGTAGTGTGTTGACGTTATTTATATCATGTTTTTCACTATCATAACCGTCAACATAGAACTCATTTTGGGAGGAATCAACCAAATAAAGTAGTCATATAGGTACAAATAACTTGGTTCCACATGTACATGCTACTATTTGGTTGTAGGAGTAAGAACAGGAACTTTTCAAGGATCCCAACACCAAAAATATGTGAAGAGCCAAAGATCAGTGATACAAGTGACCACA
>DXKC01029246.1:0-10922 GCA_031170775.1 Cymbopogon citratus
ATCCCGGCGGCAACCAGGAAACCAGTAGCCGACCAAGGTGAGCCCACCGTCCGGCGACCGCGGACTGAGCACGCCTCCCATATCGCCGCCAACGCCACCTGCTCCATCCTGTACAAGCGGCCAGGCGGGCCTTGGCGCGGCGCTCTCCAATCCAAGGCGAAGGCGGCATACGGTGGACGGGGAGCGGCGGAGCGCCGAGCGTGACGAACGGCCGGGTCCGGGGGTTCGCGCCGGGCAGTGGGCAGTCCAGCAAACGGCCGTATACACGCACACGGCGGACGGGCTCAAGTGGCCGTATACGCCGCAGCCTCCACGAACTGGGCAGCGGCGGGTCGGAAGAAGAGAGGTGAGTGTTCGTTTCTTATCTCACTTCTCATGTGGTTCTTGTTTGCTTTTTATCAAATCTGAAGCATCTACTACTGGATTGATAATTATTGAGCTCAGATCTGCTAATTGATCGAGTTTTTTTTTAAGTGGATGCATATATGTAGAAATAGCTAATTGTTCATGCTTCTGTAAATAGATACACACAGCAGATCTTCTTGATAATGACTATTGCTCTCACACAATGGATCAACAACAAGGAAGTTTAAATATGCAATGCATCGATCTCATGTGATGCTTAAACTTATAGTCACCATATTGTCCACATGATTTGCTAGGGCCAGTGAAATTGTTGTTTTTCCAATGTGTGACCATCTGCTAACTCAGACAGAAAGAGCACTGAAATTCTTGAAACTATTCCCACTGGAAAATGATCTGGAACCATCGCGGCCAGGTGGGCAGGCGGGCAAGAGCTCCTCTTCAGTAGCAGCAATCTTATCTTTAGTAGCACCAAGGTGAGTTCGTTTCTGTTGCGATACAACTTTGTGTTACTCGTGGGGGAAGGATTTGCTGTTGTAAATGTGTTCGATACCAATTGTGGATGCACTATCCTGGTTACTGATCAGGTGTATTTGCGTGTTCCCAGAGACAATTCTCTGCAATCTCTACTACATTTGGTATTGACTGTACAGGTATGCAGTCTATCATATTTCCAGTAGCTTTATCTATTTTGCTTCAGATTTTACTCAAGAATGTTTTCAGCATGATTTTTACTACATGCCTGATATGCTTTTGATGCAACTTTGTACCTCTTTTTTTTTTTGTAAACAAATGTAAACAAGAGCTTGGTAGCAAGGTATATAAAACATATTTCATAGCTGGTTTTCATCAGTGTCAGTGTCATGTGCATGCATGCAGAACAGGAGCAAGGAGATTTCAGCCATCGTCAACTTGGCTGCATCATTGTTCGGTACTTTAATTAGTTCAGCGTAGTAGCTCGTCATTTGTTTAATGTCAAATGTCACTTGGGTGCCAAAGCCACAGTTACCATTCATTTGTCTGTCAATGGGTTTACTGGTCCATGTTTGAACCAAAATTCAGACCATGCATCTAAACTTACAGTGGCTATGTACACCTCTTATTTTGAAGAGTGCCTTGTGCTGTTGTCATAGAGTTGCGAATGATGGGGAATTTGAGTTAAATCGGTAACAACCTTTGTAATGGAACCTTCTTTATATTCTACTATAGATACAGTAAGAACAGTTGAATTCTTCTTCAATGTGTCATCTGGTAGGGTGTATTTTTGTTACTTAAAAATAAAAAATCATGCGGCTGTGCATTGGATGATTCCATTCATCCTCACAAAAATAGTGTATGGCTGAAGCTGGTATTAATGGCTAATGAGGATCCCTTAGTGTTTGGGATCCCTGTAAGTTTAGTCTAATAGTAGGCCATAATGTTGTTGTCATTCGTTGTGAACACCATGCAAGTTGCTGGTATCGTTTTTGCTTTTTCATTTTTCCAACAGTTTAAATCATTTGATTTTTATTTTCCTATCCCCACAAATGCCAATGTCTGAACCTTGCCATAATTCCTTCTATTTCGGTTCATTGGTTTTGCATGTCCTATTCTCCCTCTGTCATTTGCATCGATACAGGTTTGGTAGCTGGCCTTTGAATCAAATCGCAGTGCCAAATTTCTTGTGCCACCGGGGTAGTCTTAGACTCTCCGGCCCATGTACTTGTATGTATCCTTCGATGGAAGTTTCTTTTGGTCCAGCTCATATTTGAATCTGCTGTTATTGTATTCTGATAGGATTGACTCTCTTTGGCATGTTTCTTCGATGGAGTTTCTTTTGTTCCAGCTCATATGTTGAATCTGCTGTTATAGTATTCTGATAGGATTGACTCTTTGGCATGTTTTTGGAACTGAAAAGTGTGAGTCGACAACACTGTCCAGTGAATTCAATTTGGTTACCATATTTAGATAATCTATAGTCTTACACTGGATGCATAAACTTTTTTCACTATTATGTTAGGACAGTCTATTCCTACTATGGCCAATTTCAGTTTCAGGGAGCCGCTGAGCACCATTGGTTCTTGAAGCTGGGACAATCTATTTCTATATTTTCTTGGTCGCCTATGTTCAAGCAAGTGAATCCCCTTACCCTGTTAGCTTATAGAAAAATAATGTCTCAAGCACAACTACAGTTCCCAAGAGCTTCTGTGGAAAGGCATTCATTATCTAAAAAAATAGAATCTGAAGGGCATTGTATTCTTGTGATCATCAGGTATGAGCAGATTCAGATTTCACAATTACATTTTTCAGGGTTCAGTTTTCTGGAGTAGGAAAGTGAGGTAGAGATTGACACTGTGGTTCAGCGATACCACTGCAAGAAAGCACTCCTATAAGAAGAGGTAACTGATTAATATATGATTTGGCTTTCACAAACACAAAAGGCACAGATCAACTGCACAACATAGGCATAACTCATGCTCTTGTTTGTTTCCTGTTCAGTCTGTGTTGAGTTGTACTTTGGCAAGGACTGATAGGAGTCTGGTTGCAAAAACTCAGGTAATTTAATTGTGCTTACTCTAAACGAAATTTGCAATGACTCTTGTGGCCCACTTTTGTTCCATGAAAACTATAAGTACATATCTATGATAAATACGAATTATTATGCTTGTTATTCAAGAATGGGTAAACAAGCACTTTTGTAGAAGAGAAAAATAGCAACATTGCTGTATTTGACTATTTGTATGTGAAAGATTTTTTTTCTTGTTTACCCAAATACATATTTTTAGTTCACTATAAATTGGAGGGTCCTACTATTTCAGATATGATGATTTGAGATGCACTTTGCTTCTATTGTTCATATGGCTCTAAGAGAATTTATGGTTGTTGCCTGTCTCCGATGCACCTTGCTTCTCTTGATCAGAGAGGGTACATGTTGCCCTTTGGTAATTTAGTTTGTCTTAACGAATGCGGGCATGAGAAAATTTTAGTTCCCGTTGCAACGCACGGGCATTTACCTAGTATATATATATGTTTGTTGTAAAAAAAATAAAAAAATAAAAATAAATATCTACAAAAACACTGTACTATACTGTAGTATCATTGCGTGCACGATAATAGCGGTTCGTTCAAAGCCCTGTCAAAAACGGAAAAACCCCACACCAGAACCTCCACTCAAGCCGCAAACGCAATTTCGCACCCGTCTCCCGTTGTCCCAAACCCCCGCCGGCCGCCGCGTCCTTCCCCCTTCCTCCTCACGGGACCCCCCAATGGCGTCGTCATCGAAGGCGCCGCCGTCGCGCCGTTCCGTCTTCGACGCGGCCTACATCCGCTCGGAGTTCTCCGCAGCCAGCATCTCCGCCCACTTCATCCCTCTCATCTGGAAGTACGCCTTTTTACGCCAAATCACAGGCGCACGCCACAATCCCGCCCGTCTCCCTCCCTTTTCTCCAAGTCCCAAGGTTTTTTTTTTTTTTTTTTCTGTTTAACCGGAGGAGCGATTCTTTCTGCGTGCGCAGGTACGTGCTTCAGAACCCTAGGTGCAGCGACCTGGATGGCGTCCCCTCGCTGCCCACGGCTGCGTACGCGCTCCTCCGGCAGAAGTTCCTGCCGACCACATCGACGCTAACCGCTGCCGCGGACTCCAAGGACCGCACCACGACCAAGCTCCTCATCTCCCTGCAGGTAATTTGCGTTGCGCAGCCGCAAATGTGGCATGTGGCGTGCGAAAGCATGCAATCAACTGGTGTTTGGGGTTCGTGCGAAATTGGGAATATGTTGTAGTCTCCCCGGTTATTTCGGCAGTTAGTTATGCATTCGGTTGCAGTGTCCGTGGACACCATAAATTTTCTCCTAGTGATGTGAGCTTAAGAAACATATGTTTTTTTTTTATTACTCCATTGGGAATGGAATGGTTGACACATTCATAATTGATTTGCCTCATGGGCACTATTTTAGGGATCGAATTCACCCTGATTGTCTCTGGTAAGAGTAGGCATTAGAAAACAGTACTTTCACATCGTTTTCCAATGTTTGTGGAAGATAATAGCATACCTTGAAATACATAACCTGTGTAGTTTGATGTTACTTTTTGAAGAGAAATTCATCATTATTGTTGTCTTGGATGTAATAGAGCTGCAATACGAATAGGGAGCACCAAGAGAGCACCAAGATACAGATATGCACTATCTTGTACTCTAATTGCTACAGATTCAAACCTACAGTCCTTGTCAAAAAAAAAAAAAGAAAAAGAAATTCAACCTACAGCACCTGAACCATCCAATTATTAAATATTTATAGCAAGGACATGTATAACTAACAAGCAGGGCCTTTTGCCCCTCCTGTGAATAAAAAAGAAAAAAAAAGAGACAAGTATAACTTAAATGCTTGACTTGTTGCTACCATTAACTCTACCAAATGTTGCGGAGGAGCATTTCTTTTCTGTTGCTATTTGGCTTGATAGTTGGAGGTTCGAGTCATCTTAAAAAATGAACAGCTTAAGCCATATATATTTGATATTTCATTCTCCTTGTTTGGATTTTATATTTCAGTTTTCTTAATAGGTCCACTTGTATCCTTTAGCTTCTTTTCCCTTTGGCTCTATAGCTGTGGTTTTCCTTCAAAATGAATAGCTCAAGATATAATGGTTTCGCTCCTTATAATATGCTAAATGACTTATGGTAGCATCTCCTGCATTAGATAGCTGGTAACTTTGAGATTTCAATTCTACTCCCTTGTTTTCGCATGGTGAACTCCTTACAGGTGGACAACATTTCTTGCAAGCTACAATTTTATTTCAGTCCACCTTTTTTTTTTTTTTTTTTGACTTGGCTGTTGTTTATCCAATTATTTTATGTCCGTGCATTGAAGAAGTTTTTAACCACAAAATTTCTCTCTTTTTTTGTTGTTGTGAGAAACTTTTTGCTTTTCAGCTTTTGTATTTTTTTTAACATTGGAGAACAACTTATTGGACTTCAAATTCGTGATGTAGAATGGAGAGTCTGTAGAGGCAGTGGTCATGCGATATGACACACGACTGGGGAAGTATGATGGAAAGCCTCGGCCTGGTGGAGTGCGCTCAACCCTTTGTGTGTCATCACAGGTAAATATATTTCTATATTGGATGTCAGGTGCATGCAACAATGTGTTTTGATTCTTGGTAAACTTGTTGCTTGATTATTATTTGGTGACTTTCTTTCTACAATACTAAACAGGTTGGGTGCAAGATGGGCTGCAGATTCTGTGCTACTGGAACAATGGGCTTCAAAAGCAATCTGTCTTCTGGAGAAATTGTAGAGCAGCTGGTCCATGCATCCCGCTATTCTCAGATCCGAAATGTTGTTTTCATGGTAATTTTCACTCAAATAGTAGCGATTGCCTGAAATATCTAAGAAAGAAAAATTGTGTCATTTGAATTCAATGATTATGCATCTTTTGTGATCCCTTGTAGCGTTATTTTCATCTTGATTATGCTGATCAGATTTAACTTGTTACTTGGTTTTGTCATTGATTCTGTTTACAAATAAGCTCAGTAAGATTCATAGATTGGAAAACAACATCCATCACTTCATTCTTTTGCCAACATCTATCACATGTCACCCTCACATTAGATTGTATTCTAACTTGATCATTGCGATGATACTGAGCATTATTACCCTGATATTTGTTCATTTTGCAAGTATTACCACTGTAGAAATGGGAAATTATTCCTGCAAAGTTTACAAGCATAGAATGAATGCCAGAATTTTCTTAGCTGATTTGCTTGATTGATGGATTGAGCTGGCAATATGTTGATCAGCTTTTCTTTTGCCAGTGAGTGGTGACAATGGTTCTTGTAAAAATCCCAGCTGGTGTTACGGTTATCCTTTTTTACCTATAAATATAAATAGAATAAATAGAATAGGGGCTTCCCATTCTCAAAAACTAGTGGTATGCTGTTTTAGTTAGTTTCTAAATTATTATAGTAATCATGGTTTATTCTTTCTTGTTCATGTTTTCTGGCACTTATAGATTATGTGCTTTGCTGATTCTTTGATACAGAAACTATAAACACTGATTTGCTGATTGCTAAAATTCAAGGGTTGCTAAATGTTTGTGCATGTTTAACTTTAGAATTGTAAATTATTATCTACATATGTGAACATCCTTCGAACTGGGTGGTGTCATGTCGTTATTGAGAAGAACCATGATAAATGAATTCTATTTGATGTTTGTTATAACAGTATTAGTGTCCTCCAGAGGTTAGCGAGGTGTTATTTGTATGCAGGGAATGGGGGAGCCCATGAACAACTATAATGCTTTGGTTGAAGCAATCGGAGTGTTTACAGGATCTCCTTTCCAGCTTTCACCTAAGAGAATTACAGTATCTACTGTAAGCATACTTGGATAATCACCTTTGCATGTGAAATCACATTCGAAATTTTTGTTGAAGCACTATACTTTGTTAGTAGTGAAATATTCTTATAAACTATATGTTGTTTAGTGATTGCTGATACACTTCTGAATAACCTAATGAATTTCTGCTGTTATAAACCACACAATGGCGAATCTGTCAAAAACTGTTTATTCAATTATGCAAATATAACTTGATAAATTGTGTAGCTGGTCGGCAGTACATTCTTTGGATGAACTGTTCTATTCCACCTTATTGCTAGCAAGTATATCTTGTTTTAGAACTTGTAGAATTTAAAGGTTAACATTTATCATGTTTTTTAAAATACAATTATTACATAAGATATGTGGTTCTGATGCCATACCTTTCTTTTCACTTACATTATTGCTGCTTCTAGGTTTACAATAGAATACAATGTTTCCATCATGTTGTGTGATAAAAACTTTTCTATGCCTGTTAATTTTGTTTATATGCGTGTTCATTTATCAAGACGATTGTTTCCATATTAGCTTTGAAGCCATGGTGTGTTCTGGCACTGTATTTTTTGCTAAAAGTCTGTTTAAGATTGAATTTTTGAATTAGATAAGCTGATAGATTGATTTTTCTTAATAATTACTGCAGTTGTAATAAATTCTAGTGTTAATTGTCCCGTTACATTGCAACTGCAGGTCGGAATCATTCATGGAATCAACAAATTCAATGCAGATCTTCCAAAGGTGAATTTAGCTGTGTCATTGCATGCTCCTGACCAAGACATACGTTGTCACATAATGCCTGCTGCACGTGCCTTTCCTTTAGTAAAGTTAATGAATGCGCTGCAGTCCTATCAAAATGAGAGGTGAGATTACAATAATACATCTCTTAACAGTGTCAAAATGTTAGCATGGAGATTTGATTTCTGATTACACTTTCATGTTTCATCACAGTAAGCAGACCATCTTTATTGAGTACATTATGCTTGATGGAGTTAACGATCAGGTGGAGCATGCTCATCAGCTT
The DNA here is from genome assembly GCA_031170775.1 of Cymbopogon citratus. NCBI lineage: Eukaryota > Viridiplantae > Streptophyta > Magnoliopsida > Poales > Poaceae > Cymbopogon > Cymbopogon citratus. The sequence goes on from DXKC01029246.1 coordinate 7,730, forward strand.
GGTAAACTTCTTGAAACGTTCAAAGCGGTGAGACACTATTACATTACTTCATTTTATCATTATTACTTTGCTCTAGTTCCTTTGTAGTTACTCTTTTTACAAGATGAGGAGCAGTTTTGCGTCGTTAACTTCTTATATGTTCATCATTCAATCCATTTTGTATTGCCTTCACTTTTCCATCTTTCCGTATTTGTTTGCTTTTGACAATTGACATTTCTGTTTAGTAATCCTGGTACCCCAAATTTCTTCTAGGTATTTTGAATTGATTATTATTCATATCTTTGATTGGTCTTTCTGGAATTGTCACCCACTCCTGTTTTATGCGTTTCAAAATTTTTGCAATAATTTACTATTACTAGTGTAATTTTTGTACACTGAGCCTATTAATACCAAGTGATGGTCAAGACATATGTAGGTAGCATTACTTGTATATTCACCTTTGTGTATGGAAATGGAGTGATCAATATGTTCTCTAAATTACCAACAGGTTGTCAATCTAATACCATTCAATCCAATTGGGTCATCAAGCAATTTCAAGACAAGCAGTGACCAAAATGTGAAGAAGTTCCAAAAGGTCCTAAAAGGCATCTACCACATCAGAACCACTGTTCGCCAGCAGATGGGTCAAGACATAGCTGGTGCTTGTGGCCAGTTGGTGGTTAGCCTCCCAGATGAAAGATCAGCTGGTGGAGCAACCCTGTTGTCAGACATCGAAGACCTTCGGATCTGACCTCTCTCCCAATTGTTACTTCTACCATCTTCTCAAAACCAGATCCTCTTACTAATTAGCCTTACAGGATATGGTAACTAGTGCTATAGTTTCAGTGAAGCTTTAAAATATGGAGATGTTCACTTTGACCATTGTTGTGTTTCCCTTTTGTTCTGGGATGCACAATTTTGCTGTAAACACAATGGTTAAGAGTTAAGACTCCTGCTCTTGTGGATATGTGGCCACTGAAACAGTTGGTAACTTGGTATTGTAAATGGGACAACGTTATCGCAGCAATGCTATGGTCAGCTAATGATATGGTAATATCTGATGCTTTTCCTCTATTATTTGCAGTGTTTCATTGCCATTAGTAAGTTGGTTGGGTTGGAATCGTGCCTTCGTTTTATGCTTTATTTCCTTGTGCTTCAGATTCTGTGTCGGTGGGTTATATGTAATAGTGGTGGTGGAAGCGGCATGGGCTTGGTGCTGCTGCAGCGCGTGTGATCTGTGAAGTGTGTGAACCCAATTGCTGAAAATCATGTGTGACGTGTGATTGTTAGGAGCGGGACAAGGCAAAGCATATGAGCTGTGCTGTGCTGTTTGGTTCTTATGCCCTCTTTGTATCCATCCAGCTAACTATTAGCTGTGCTATCTGTGAAAAATCAGCTAGTTAAGAAAAGGATCCAAACGTGTCATTAGCTTATTTTTAGTAGCAAACTATTAGCTGTAGGATCCAGACAGACTTTTTATTGTGGAGTCCAGGAATCGATGATGCGTTGATGCACCGGTGAGGACTGATGAGATTCAAGGTGCTGTGCGGACTTCTGAAATTCGTTCTAGTGCGCGCTGGCGCTCGCTTTCCACGTCTTTGCGTGAGATGTGCTTGCTGAACCAGAACAAACATCAGCAAATTGGCCCTGGACTCTGGAGTTTGCTCGTTTAATACAATAAAATATATTGTACAGTATTTGCCTGACAAAATGTAATAATACAATATTGTTTATTACTACTACTTGGGAGGAGGAAATTGGATTGGAAAATACCTTTTCAGGAAAAATTAAGCAGGATTCAAATACAATTATAATTTATGAATTATTTATATTTATGAATTATTTATGTGTCTAAAATGAAAATTTCATCTCGGAAGATTGAGGCCATATTTAGATGCACCCAAAGTTCCAAAAGTTTACAAGATTCCCAGTCACATCGAATGTTCGGACGCATGCATGAAGCAGTAAATATAGATAAAATAAATAAATAATTACATAGTTTGATTGTAAATCACGAGACGAATCTTTTGAGTCATAGACAACAATTATCGAATACAAACGAAAATGCTACAATAGCAAAATTCAATTTTTTTTTCATCTAAACAAGGCCTGAGTGATCATCGTCTTCGAATCCTCGACCTATAAATTAAAAAAGAAATTAAACGAATCCTTTGTATACTACGGGGCAACCGAGGACACCGAAACGTGCAGTGCAGTGCACACAGGCTGCAACTGAGCTGCCCCGGCTAATCAACCAATCCCTCTCAGCGCCTGTCATTTGTCGCGCCCCACACAGGTCCTCTTGGCGGCGCCCTCTGTCCTCTCCTTTTTCCTCGCCTTCGATCGGCGGCCGCCTCCCTCCGCCACTTCCGTCCCGCCGCCGCCGCCATGAAGGGACCCGGCCTCTTCTCCGACATCGGCAAGAAGGCCAAGGGTACTTCCTCCTCCTAGTCCTGTCTGTCTCCTCGCTACCATCGTCATCACCTCTCTCTGTTCTAATTGGCTCGGTTTTCCCGGTTTGTGGTTTGGTGATCTGCAGATCTACTCACTAGGGACTACACGTACGACCAGAAGCTGACCATCTCCACCGCCAGCGCCTCTGGAGTGGTAAGATCCGATCGCGCTCGTGTGATTCCATTTACATTTTGAACGCCTGATTCCATTTACATGCTGCCTGGTTCCTGCTCGCTTGTCCGTCCCCGCGACTCCTGATCTGGTTGTGGTTGTGTTCAGCGTCGCCATGTCATCGTGCGGTAGGCACGCTGGCCGCTAACTGTGCCTCGTTAGGTGTTTGTTACCTTACCTTGCTATCTGCCTTGCTGATTTGCTTATGATTTCTGTGGTTGTTGTATATTTAGTTCTGTAATATGTATGTTGGTATTTGAGTGAACAATGTCTGGTGCTTATTTAGTGTGTGACTGTGATGGAAAATGGTAATTTGGTCATTTCCTTGTAGATGCATGCAGTTGCTTGTTGAGTACTTGATTGAGGTCATTGAGTACTGCTCACACTGGAGGACTCAGTAGTTAGCAGGTTTATTTGACATTCTGCGTTTGGCACCTTTGTTTCCACTGGTACAAGCCTATACTTGTTTGTGAAGTTGCTAAGGTTTACGCGCTTGAAGAATTGAGTTGGTTCTTGACATGCTTGTTTTAAATTCTTTTGTTGTTCATGCCTTATTTCTGCATTGAGTCATCATATTAGTCTTTCTGCA
>DXKC01029515.1:0-12442 GCA_031170775.1 Cymbopogon citratus
AAATCTATTGCTGTACACAGGAAAAAATCTATTGCTGTACACAGGAAAACCAATACAGTACAAGAATGGTTTGACCTGGCAGCACAGGGGTTACGAAATGTCGGCCCCATGCCATGTAGTTCTTCCGACATTCAAATACCTATCTACAAACAAAAGCATCACTATGCCTCAAATTTACAATGAATTACAAATGGCTGTATTTCTCATAAGTGTTATTGTATCTATAGTGCCATAGACCCACTATTTAGCCTCTCCATTCATGCTTGCAACCAAGACAGCTCGCTCATCCATGGGTGGAGTATTGCTTTGTTGTTGGGTTTCACCGTCTAATCGTGTTCCCCCATGCAGCATATTACTTCCGTTCATACTTGCCAACGGCCGAGCCTGAGCTCCGTCAAAATGACCTATAGCTGCAGCTTGAATGCTTTTCATCCTTTCCCTAAGAGCATCCAATGTACCTGCTCGTAAAGAAATAACGATTCCAATAATCAGATCACATAAACATGGACAGCATATATAAATATATAATTATGCTTGCAACTGCACTGAGGCTGTGTAGAATGAGGACCTGAGGTCTGGTATCTATCAGTCTGTTGGTCGGTGGCGTCACCTTGACCTCTGAAGGGTTGTGTCTCACCACTGGCATTATCTTCGTTATAATCTGTTTTGCTACCAATAGACTTTGTGTGAACAGGGGATGGTGCAAATTTTGGAGAGGGTATTGCTGCTATTGGGGGCGGCGTTGATAATGGAAGACTAGAAGGCGTTCTTCCAGCTGCTGCATTCTTCTCCACCTGCATTGTAAACAATATAACTAAACTCAGTCGTTCCTCAAATAACATTATCATAACAACCGAAAACACCTCCATGACTGAGGTTACAAACCTGAGCTAGCCCATCTCTGATATAGGTTCTAAATGCCTCACTAGCATTCTGAAGCTGAGCAAATATATCAACCTGGGATAATGATGGAAGATCAGATTACAAACAGAAAAGAATTCTCAATAGACGATACACTTTCAATGGAAATATGCACAGTTCATGATTAAAAACGGCAATGAAGACTAAACCAGTTATCCCCAAGGAATACGAGGTGCTCACGTGTAAGTACACTAATATTCTCTTTGGCCGTGTCAATTAATCCATCAGGCCTCAGCTTGATGAGTTGCATGCCAGATATTAAATGCTATTGGATAATCAACACTAGGAATAATACCTTTGGGTAGAGCTGAGTTATCCGATACAGTTCATAAAGGCCAATAGTACATGTTTGCTTGTCACCGATTTTCTTAAAGACAGAAGCAAGCTCTTGCTGTTCATAGCCACAAAAGAGAAGAAAAATAACATGTGAAATCACTGCATTAATCTTAAGCAATTTGCACCACAAGCATGAACGACTAAAAAAGATAAGATCATCGCACCTTCAATTGCGCATCAGCTGAGTGAGTAGATGGATTTTGATTGTTTGACGCAGCATCACCCCAGTGAGTTTGACCCATAGGTCCCGATGGTGTCAACATTCTAGCGGCTGCAAGGGTCACAACGACGGAACGATGTTGGTTAGCAAGGGAGAAAAAAAGACTGCACGAAGAAACTTGTTGGTAACAGTGGTTTTGCAAGTTCTACCTGGAGGTTAAGATCAATCCATGCTAGAATTACTGGCTGAGGTTCAGCATCTATAGGAACCATTGAAAGGTGATCCTTTACTGCCGTTCCGCGAAGCTTCACAAGTTCATGCAGGACGGTTTTGACCATTCTTAATGGCTTATCATCATCACCAGCCCTACAGATTATACAGGATATCTATTTAAACTAAAATCCAAGAAAATAGTTAAAGAGCTATCCAAGGGAGACACACCTTCTCCGTATTTCTTCCATTCCCAGTTCTTGTAAATAAATATGGAGGCTCTGAAGAATTCGATCGAGATCAACTTCATATATTGTACTCTGAAGAACCTGAAAGATGAAATGCAGAGTGCCAGAAGTAGTATAAAGTAGAGATTAGGAAAAGCGTCAGATGTAATGTCATGAAGAGATTCAGGAACATGTGTCAAGAAAATAATCATGTACCTTTGTCAACTTAATTAAACATTTAACAACTAAGTCTGAAAACTTCTGATTTTTTACACCAAGAGACTCCGTCGGTGTAGGCGATGGCCATCTTGAAGGGTCCAAAGGCCTCAGCAAATTAATCAGTACAACAAACGAGGATGTTGATAGGATTACGGATCCTACCGGGCTTGGGACGCAGTGAGTATGGATGAGAGACAGGACGTCGAGGTCTGTAGCGGCGAGGACGACGGCTTGGTGCCGTGATTGATCACGTGGAAGAAGATGAGGCTGGCAGCTAGGGTTGCTGGAAAGTCTCCCGGCTCCCTAAGGGAAGCCGAGCAAATATGATTGCTCTTGCTTATTTTGTATTGTGCCTCATGGGCTGATTATAAAGAGTACATAGGACGAACACCTCTTGTGGCTAGACAATACGGTACTAATCCTATTTACTCAAACATGGATAAATAACTAAAATAATAACTAAGATATCCTAGGCCTTGCGCCCCCACTAATAGGCCTTCTTCTGTCGATCATAACATCTCTCCCCGCCTGGAGAAACAGCTCGTCCTCGAGCTGAAACTTCGGTAGAGGTGTCGTCAGCCAGCAGCGGGCTCCTCCTGGAATGCAGCAACGGTTGCTACTGCAGCTGGCACCTCATCATCGAGGAAGTCGGCCGACTCCAAGTAGAACAGCCGCTGACATTGGTGGCCGCGGACGTAGGGCTCGTCGCAGTTGTAACAAAGCCCTTGGCGACGACGTTCCAATTGCTCGGCCGGAGTGAGGCGACGAAAGGGAGGCGCTGGAGCTGGTGGTGGCGCAGGAGGAGCCAGTGGAGCGCCTAGAGCTGGTGGTGGCGCAGGAAGAGCTAGTGGAGGCGCCGAGGAACCAGCAGCCAGGCGGAGCGGCGTCGGCAGACCTGAACGTTGTGGAGCAGCCATGGGCGGGGCTGCAGCCGGTGACATAGCTGCTGCGCGTCGCTCAAACGCCCGGGCCAAGTACATGGCCGTCTGGAGGTCCGGTGGGTCGCGCATCTCCACATCCACCCGGATATGTTCCGGAAGGCCGCCGACGAAGAGCTCGGCCTTCTGCCGCGTCGAGACATCCCGGGCGTGACACAACACCGCTTGGAAGCGATTTGTGAACTCCTGCACAGTAGAGACAAAAGGCAAGCGGCCCAGTTCGGCCAGTCGGCTACCGCGGATCGGAGGGCCAAAATGGAGGCGACACAGCTCCTTGAAGCGCTCCCACGACGGCATCCCTTCATCCTGCTCGAGGGCGTAATACCTAGTCTGAGCAGCGCCCTTCAGGTGGTAGGAGGTCAGCCAGGTTCGATCCGACGCCAAGGTGCGCTGCCCTCGGAAGAACTGTTCGCAATGATTGAGCCAGTTCAGGGGGTCTTCCGAGCCATCGTACGTCGTGAACTCCAGCTTGTAAAATTTGGGCGGGTAGTGATCAGCGATCGCAGCAGGGGCAGCACCCTCCAGCGCGCTTGCCACGGAGTGCGGAGCGTCGGAGTGCGGCGGAGTCATGCTGCTGGCGGTGAAGAGAGGCCCATCGACCCCGCCGTAGAGTGTCCCGGAGACAAAGGGGGCCCCATGGTTGACGAGGGCGCCCGTCGACGGCGCTGATGGGACGGATGTCCGTGGTGGTGTGGTGGAGTAGACCGGCGCTGCAGACCCGAGCGCCCATGGAGGGATCTGAGAGGGCGAGTGTGGAAGGCTAAGCTGATGGATGGGAACTTGGGTGGATGGCAGCGGCACGGATGACGAGGGTGAGGGAAGCGGCGGTGGAGGTGGTGCGGTAAGCTGCTGCGGCAGATGGATTTGGATTTGGCCGGTGATTAGGGCGTGGAGCGTGGCGTGCATATCGCGCATGGAGGCTTGCATGTCGCGCATGGAGTGGCTGAGTTCGACGATCGCCGTTGTGGTCTGCTCTGGGCTGAAAACGCGCGAGAAAGTAGGCTGGCCGAGCGGTAGCGAAGGTGAGACAGCCACCGCGGAGGTGGCTGGCGGAGCGACCGGTTGGGAGGTGGTGGGTGTGGAGGTTGCGGGTGGCGGCAGTGGCTGCGTGGTTGCGGCTGGAAGTGGACCAGACATGGCTGATACCAGGTTGATAGGATTACGGATCCTACCGGGCTTGGGACGCAGTGAGTATGGATGAGAGACAGGAGGTCGAGGTCTGTAGCGGCGAGGATGACGGCTTGGTGCCGTGATTGATCACATGGAAGAAGATGAGGCTGGCAGCTAGGGTTACTGGAAAGTCTCCCAGCTCCCTAAGGGAAGCCGAGCAAATATGATTGCTCTTGCTTATTTTGTATTGTGCCTCATGGGCTGATTATAAAGAGTACATAGGACGAACACCTCTTGTGGCTAGACAATACGGTACTAATCCTATTTACTCAAACATGGATAAATAATTAAAATAATAACTAAGATATTCTGGGCCTTGCGCCCCCACTAATGGGCCTTCTTCTATCGATCATAACAGATGTTCTCTCAGCATTTTCCTGTTTAAAACAGAACCATTAAAGAAAGCACAGGTAGAGCAAAGGAGAGCATGAAAAAGATATTTACATACCAGGATTTTAAACATCAAGACATTTAGTGCCTTGAGTAATTGTTGGCTGCCATCATCCATAAGAGGAACCCTTTCATCTGAAAGCCAAAGAAGTATTTTTTTTCGCGACTAGGACTTCACCCGTTTTTCATTAAGAGAGATTAAACAAAGTTACAAACAAACTATGTCATGATGGCAAAATGCCGACATAACATAGCTACGCCCTATCTACTGGATACAAATGTATGTTATTACATGATAACACCATTTTGCGACCAAAAAGTGGGCTAGCAGCTCTCAAACGCCCGCACCCGCATGACGCGCACTCTGCCACTTGCCATGGAACATCATCTGCATGGCCATCTCTGCTTCGCCCGCCAACGCGACCTGGAACGCCGCCTCATGGAATTCCTGGAACGTTGCCTCATCTGGGTGCTCAGTCTCGACCTCGTACCCAAGCTTCCTCATGAGGACCTTCCTCGCCTGCGCCTCAGGCTTGTCTTTGGTCTTGGCGGCAAGGCGGGCGCTTCGCTTGGGCAGCCACCCGAGCGTGTCATCGTTGGGTACCGCCTTGGTCGTCCGAAGGATCGGCGTGGATAGCAGCGGCTCCGGCAACGGCTTCTTGAATTTGTTGATGAAGGCGTCGATAGTGATAGGCTCTTCCCTGCCATCAGGGGCCTGCCCATCCGCGGACGCACCTATGGGGCCCACCGCGGTGCCCGCCGCTGGAGCCTCAACGGCTTCAACGATGCATGGAGCAGTGGCCTCTTCGACGGGCGCCGAGAGTTCCGTGGCGGCTAGGGACGGCGGGGAGTTTACGCCGGCGCCGTCCTCATGGATGCCACCCAGCAGTGTCACAGCCACAGAGCTGGAGGAAGCGAAGTCCAGGCCGTCGTCGGAGCCCGCCGTGCCGAACGAGTTGCCGACGACTGCCACGGCGAGGCCGTCCTCGACGAGGCCCGCGACAACCGGTGCGGCCTCCGCCGCAGTCCTGCCTGCCTCCGCTTCTTCGTCCATGGGATCAAATTCCCGTCGTGGTGGAGGGTCCGCCGCGGGCTGGGAGGCCACCTGTGGCTGCACAGCACCATCCTGCAAAGGAACCATACGACCTCCGGCCATCCACATGGTCACCTCGAATTTCAAAGCAAGGTGCGCCATGAGGTCGTCCATCGTGGCCGCGTCAGTAAGCGTGAGAAGAACAAGAGGGGCAACGGTCTCACCGGCCGTTGCGGCGACACTTTTGATGATTGAGGCCTTGGCCATAGGGCGGCCTACGTCATCCAAAGGTGGACAGCGTGGTGGCGACGTGGTCGACACTGGAGATGTGACGAAGGTCTCCATCCTAGGACGGTTGACGTCATCCAGAGGAGGAGATATAGGCGGCTGGTGCGGGGGCGAAGACGAGGCCTCCCGGTTGAGGCCACTCGCCGAAGCCGGCACTCGCCTGTGGGGCGGCGCACGGCCAGTCGTGCATGCCCCGGCCCGATGCCCAATGTCGTGGCAACGGAGGCAGCGCGACGAGGAGTGGCACTGAGCGGCGATGTGGTCCCTCGCGAGGCAGTTGAAGCAACGGCCCACTAGGTCCGGTGGCACTGGGCGGCGGCGCCTGGTTGCTGCCTTCATCGACGAGCGGCGGTGACGGCGCCCCACGACAGTCCTAAAGCCATCGGCATCGACGCAGGGCTGTGGGTGAAGCCGCTGATGCAGTGGGACCCTCGGCGCCTTTTGCATGCCAAGGCGACGATGCGCGGACACCCGCGCGGGCTGCGGTGGTGGTGGTGGAGCAGCTGACCTGCGCTGCGTGGGCTCTTGCACGTGCTGCAGTGGAGGCGGTGGAGGTGGGGTAGAAGACCTGCGCCATCGACGCCGCCGTTGACGCCGCCTCTTCCCCTTTGCCAGGGGCCGTTGCGCAGCCGCTACGGCGGCCCCGTCAGACGGCGGAGTCATGGCCCGTAATAAGGTTGTCAAGGGTACCCTCCTTCACAGCATGAGCAAGACGTTTGATCTGAAATGTCTGTCAAAATAGCCCAAGATTTCAGATAAACAAAATCTGCCATAAAAAAGGTAAATGGTCATACAAAAACATGGCAAACCTGAAAGAGTGTGTTTAAAACATATTTGGAAGACCTTGAAGAAGCCCCAGATAAGCTAAAATTAAAGGTTTTTGGAACCTGCAAGATCCATTATCAAAATAAGACTTAAGTAAACTGAACGTGTACAACACAACAAATACTAATCATAACAGCCAAGCATGACACTAATCTGTCAGCTTCCTTAATAAGATCTTCAAGCACCGTGCTTTCAGGGTCAGCTGCCTGAGTTAGCTCATGGCATATAACTTTCATACCTTCAACGGACTGCAGAAAAATAAAAGGATATATCAGACCAATGTTTGTGTTTAAAGAGTGAATTTAAAAAACATAACACCTCCAGGTTTTCAAATCTTGATATGTTGAAAAATAATGTAAAAAAAAAACACGGAGACTCAAGGAGATGGTACAGGTGGGGGAACTATGGGAAGTGATCGACAGCATGACCTGCTCTGGCAAACCTAATGCAACTATCTCGAGAGCTTCACGCCAGTCCGCAGGACCAGTTGCAGCTGGAATCTGCCTAGGTGCCATGTGCCTATCCGAAGTCCCTGTTGATAGTGAAGCATAGCCAGGCAGAGTTATGTAATGGTATATAAGAACGTAAAGAGCACAATAAGACAACTGGAGCACCTTGAGATCATTGATCCTGTCACTGAACGGGAGACTACTTCTCCGCTTTGTTCTGCTATATCAGACCTACATCCACAAAATGGAAGTATGTACAACTAAAAATAAAAAACAACAGTAAATAAATGGCTAGATTCAGAGACAAAGAACAAACCCATTCTCCCTAACTGAACGCCTCAAAGCTGCTCGAGCATCACCAGGCCTGCCTTCTCTCCTTTTATCCATTTCCCTTGCCTAACATACCATCAGGCAGAATCTAGTACATTCCCTAGTTTGTATTGTATTGATCTGTTGTTGAACTTGTATTCATGAATTCATTTAAGACTTGTATAGTTGTATTGATCTAGCTGAACTGAGACAAGTTGTGTGAGGTTTTTTTTTTTTTTTTTTTTTTGTGATGGCGGGCTCCAGGCTAGCCCGGTCTCTTTTTGAGCTCATGCTTTTCGGGCTTGCGCGACATGAAAAATGGCCCGAAGTTGAGGCACAAAGGACTTGGGCGGCATGGCCCGGTGGCACGATGGGCTCTACCATATCGTTCTCTATCGGGCTGTGCCTGGCACGGGCCCATGACGTGTCGGGCTGGGCGACCCGTTTGCTCATATATAGTCCTCACCTTTGTGGCCAACTAAATTTACAAGAGAATCCAAATAGGCCCTTATTAGACCCACAACATGAAAATTACTTTGTGAGCCCATTAAACTTTTAATCCGTTTGTAACATTGGTGCCCATGTTGCATCAAAGATGGCTATATATTTCAAGTACTATGTTTCCATTATTTTTTTTTTATTTCTTCATAGTTTCAGTCCTTTTCTTTTCTTTGATCAATACCTACTATACGTCACTAAAGACTGTTTTTTTCTACTACCGATGCAGAATGAGTAGACCCCTGAACAAGTTTATTACTCAATATTTTGTACGTAGTATATGTTAAGTACTTAAGTATGAACAGTAGTGAATCCCATATAGTTTTTTTAACAACAGTAAAAAACAAAGATCAAATTGTTTTTTTTCTAAAAAAAAGAGGCGGAGGAAGACCAAAGTTGACATGGGAAGAGGTAATTAAAAGGGATTTAAAGGGTTGGGATATACTTAGAGACCTTTGTTTGGATAAGAGTGCTTAGAAAACAGCTATTGACGTGTCTGAACCGTGATTAGGGGCTCATTTTGGGTTTCAACTTAGTCTACCCTAACTTGGTTGGGACTAAAGGCTTAGTTGTTGTTGTTGTTATATTATTTTTTTTCTAAAAAAATATTGTTGGTTACGTTTACCATTGGTTTTTGCCCCCACCTATAATTCGAGATGGGTTGATCCGGTCATTCTTGTAATCAGAGAAAACTTCACACAGCTCTAATTATTTTTTTGCAAAAAAATTAAAAATCAAAGCATGCTTACCTGAGACGATGTTACTAGTGATCCCATCTCAGGATTTAAATTTGCCTGATCTTGATGCTCCTCGTGTAGCATGCCGAAAAGAACCGTTAAAGTCACCTCGTCAACCACTTTATCTCCATCATCAATTTTTTTCTGAGAATAACCCCCCTCGTCATTGAACGTATCGTCAGTTATATCCACATCTATAAGACTTGGTGCTCTGCACAATGAACCCCTCGCGGTGATTCTTTAGCCGTGCCATCTCCTGTGCTGGCAGTACAATAGTGGTTCGACACATTGATCCTGGTGCAACAATGCCTTTGTCTGGCTGTATGGAGAACGGGAGTCGACTTGTGTTTGCAATCCTAAAGGCCATGTAATAATTTGTATCATTTGTCAGCTCAAATGAGCATGATATCTGCTTCTTATCATGGGCAAGAGTAAAATGCAATTCAAGTGGCTCAATCCCAAGCATGTCATCCGAGCTGGAGATTATCTGAGTGAAGATAAATATATGCATTATTGTAACAAATTTAATATGCGATCGACTTGCAGATTATCTGCTTCTTCTTTTCAAACACACAGATAAGTTATATATATACCGTACATCTTGTATTAAGAAAATATATTATAAGCATATGAGCTTACCTTCTCTAACGAAGATTCTGTAATTTGACCATCCCAGCTATCTAGTTCGTTGAGCTCACGGACTACGTCCCATATAAACGGTCTGTTTACCGGGTTTATTGCCTGGCAGCTTACCGCCAACTCGAGGCACTTCTTCACTTGTAGGTACGACAGTGGTTTATGCTTTGATGAATTATTCCACCTGTGCCTCCATCTTCGAAGTACCTACCATTTTGACAAAGGTAATCTTGAAATATTTATTGTGACTATGCATATGCTTTGACTCGACATGAACTCGGCGAAGGAAACTATATCCTCGTTTGGGATGTTCCAGATTCTCCAAACTCATTATAAATCCGTTTCCCTTCAAATTTCAATAGTATTAGTGACAATTCTTTTGAAACATATCCAATCTGATAAGTGGTTTGGGACATACTTCAATTTCCAGAAACATACAATGGAGCTCGTAAAATCATGTAACACCATAAAAAAATCATGCACTTATTGGATGTTGAAGAAGAATGAATTAGTATTTTGTTTTTTTCAAAATTTTTATTGTTTTTACACGGGTATAATAATTATAATTACTTTTAAAATGCATATATAATTGGTTTAATTTAAAAGGGTCACTGTTATGGCGGGCCTTAAGTATGCCAGGCACAAGCAACCCATTAATGGCTAGTAAGTAGGGATTATTTGGCATTATTAGCTATTATCGGATTTATTAGCAATTTAGCAGCAAGGTCTATTTAGCAAAGTACCCAAGGGGTATAAAATACTTTGTAATTCGGAATATTTGGAATTAAGCAGAAACAATCTTGTTTCTGGCTTCCTGAAGGGAGCCGGGATTTCTATTGCCTCTTTGCCCTAATTCCCCTGTACTTCTTCCTCGCGCGAGTACGGCGCCGCCGCGCCGCCTTCCGCGCGCGCTCCGCCCTCGACCTCCTGTCCAGCACTCCTACCACCTCATGTCAACAAGGAACAGAGCTCGACTGCCTACCAACTTGGTATCATACTACTCTGGTTCGATGTCGGCGCCGCCACCCTCATCCTCCGCACCGCTCGCGCCCAACATCTCCGCTCCGCAGCCGTCCGCTCCACAGCCCTCGCTGCCCATGATCCCGCAATCGTCGCTTCCGATGACCTCGCTGCCGCAGGGTTCCGCCGACACCTCCTCCGCCCCGGTCATGAGCCTTGCCGAGCTGACGTTGGCAGTCCTGGACCTCGCAAGCCTATGGCCGGCGTTCATGCGTTCCTCACTAGATTGCACGGGCCGCCACTTCCCTAGTCTTGGGGATCACATCCACAACTTCCATCGCCGCCATCGTCTGCCTCGTCGGCGCAGCTCTACCAGTACGGCATTCCCCAGGACAACTCTTCGGAGGCGCTGGCCACCGCCGCGCAGAGCGCCCCACCCAGCGGCGGCGTGCCCATCCAGCACGTGCGCTTCCCTCCCTCCCCGTTGCCAATTCCTGGCTGGGCTTTGGGCACACCTGGGCCGGTCTACTCGGAGGCCCCGGCGAGGACGTACGTCCCTATGACGCCCTCGGCTTCCTGGGCGTGGGTCATGGCGAGATCTTCGCCCCAGGCACACTCTACAGCGGCGTGCATGGGCCACTGTTCAACGGCAGTAGCTTGTGGCCAGGGCACCCCTCGTCGACACCCTACCCTGCGCCGGCGTCGGACGGTGACATGATGGCCCCGGGATCGACCGAGTTTCCCCCAAGTTCCACAAGATCGAGTTCACCTACGACGGCTCCGTCGACCTGCTGAACTGGCTCACGCACTACGGACAGTTCTTCTGGGCCAACGCACGCCGGTGTCGTAGCGCACCTGGATGGCCTCCTACCACCTCACTGGGGTCGCGCAGATGTGGTACTACGCCCTCAAGCTTGACGAGGGCAGACCTTCCTAGGAACGCTTCAAGGAGCTTTGCCGCCTTCGTTTTGGTCCTCCCACCTATGGCTCCTGCCTTGCAGAGTTGGGGCGCCTACCGTTCCTATCGTCGGTCCAAGACTTTGTGGATCGTTTCTAGATGCTCCTGGCACACTCCCGCGACATTTCCACATGCCAGAAAGCGGAGCCCTTCATCGGTGGCCTCCCTGAGGACATTCGGGTGGACGTCGTCATGCGCGCCCCACTGGACCTTCAGACGGCCATGTTCCTGGCCCGCGCTATCAAGTCCCGGGCCGCGGCCATGCTGCCACCCCCCCAGACACAGCGGGGGTCCCGTCCCCCTCAGCGGGCGGGTCTCCCTCCTCGACCTCCAGCGGCGGGCGCTCCTGCAGCAGGGGGCCGCGGGGGCGCTCGCCGCTCCGTGGCACACCGCCGACGGTTTCCTCCTGCACGGCAAGCGAGTGTTTGTTCCGGCCCAGGGTGAACTCCACCATCAGGTGGTGGCACTGGCTCACACCGTGGGCCATGAAGGCATTCAGACGACCCTCATTCGCCTACGCCAAGATTTCTACATCCCCGGCGACCGTACACTCGTGCAAGATTTTGTCCGCTCCTGCGACACGTGCCAGCCCAACAAGACCCCGACCACACATTCGGCTGGCTGTGGCAGAACCTCCTTAGGAAAATGGCCCACATGCACTAATCCTTGTCTTAAAAGACCTCAGATGACTATGCATGTGTTCCACATGACTTAACAGGCTCTGTCGGGTGTTCTCAACGAACCCCAATTGAACCACATTTATACTCGTACCCGGGATCAACGAAGGAGTAACCACAACATTGCAACATTTACTACAAAAATATTTATCAGAGTGTGGAAGAATAATAACATTAATTTTACAAAACATGAATAAGTTTACTTTTTACAAACTTAACTTAAATAGCGGAAGTAGAGTAGAGCTACAGATGACAACTTAGGTAGGACACCTAAGTCGCGAGAAGCAACCAATTCATGTCGAGCCCAGTGACACAACCTTGGTTAGGATCACTTGTCAGAACCTGCAACAGGGGTAGAACAAACCCTGAGTACAAAAGTACTCAACAAGACTAACCCGACGAAAATGAAGGGTTATGAGGTTGCTACGCTAGCCAGAAAACAAAATTTTCACCCCATAAACCAAGACCTACTGCATAGTATAGATCACGGGATTACCACTA
>DXKC01029585.1:0-11584 GCA_031170775.1 Cymbopogon citratus
TGAAGCTGTACATTTATAATATTTTGCATGCATTGCATATTTTGAGGGGGAGTTGCATCTCTTAATACTAAAAAACTTGATAAGTGCACTGCCAATAAGGGGGGAAAACTACAAATCCAGAGAGTGCACCATTTGTGAGTTTGCATCTTCCCAGGGGGAGTTCATTTGCTGTCTTTGTTAGATGTGTTGAGCCCTTATCTCTGTCTTGAGGGTCTAACTGTTTTTAGGAGTTTTTGATAGTTTTGACTTTTGCTAGTGGTGTTGAGCCCGTTTTCTGCCTCTTCTTGAGGGCTAGCTTTGCTTTACTTGGTTGTGTCGAGCCGTTGCCCATGTCTTTGGGGACCAAGTTTCTGGATAGATCTTTGCTCATTGCAAGTGACCCATTTCAAGCTTTTCTTTGACCTTGGTCATTTGAGTGGGCTTTCTCTGGCTTTGTGTTGGTGTTGTCAATGCACTCATCAAGGGGGAGATTATGAACACATGGCTTTTTCCATAGCCATTGTGTAGCGTCTTTGTGTGTGATGAGCGATTGACAACAAGGTCCAACACTTGTGGTTGGTCGGTTGTTGGGTGGTTCTACTAATCCCAGACATAGGGTTGTGAGTCAAAACAGTGTCTCTTGGCTTGTGTTATGCAGGTGTGGAGTCCAAGGGCGGTAACGACGGTCGGAAGAAGGTCAAGTGGACGTGTCGTGCTGACGGACCGCGGAGGTGAAGGGCGAACGTGGTGGCTTGGACCAAGGGACCAGACGGCCGGGTGATAGCCGTAGTGGCTGACACTTGGGACTTCGACAAGTGCAAGATGACACGGCGGGGGATCCGTGCGTGGCACGTACTCATGATGAGGTTTGGTGGTTTGGTCTCAAAACCATTGGCGGAGGTTTGGTGGTTTGGCCTCAAAACCATCAGCGGGGGATGCATGTGCGGCACGCTACTCGTAGAGGAGGTTTCGCGGGTTTGGCCTCAAAACCCGAGTAGAGTCCTGCGCGGACGGACGGCACGTGGCCGCATCGGGGAGATTGCGTGGATGCAAGGCTACCGGTGAGGAGGCGCGGTAGCCGTCGGATCAAGTTATCAAGAGCAAGATTAGAATGCCCCTGGGTATTTTAGTTGAGCTCAAGTTATCTTAAGGGCATTATGGGGATGTCCATTTGTATCCCTTAAATAGAGGTGGAGACACCCTTCTCCCCTTACCTCTCCCATTTTGTGTTTTCTCCTTATAGTGCCTAGGTTTTCTCTTCGTCCCCCAAGGATTTGCTGGAGAGAAGTCACCAAACTACTTGTGCCTTGTGTTTGTAGAAAGTGCACCCCTTAGTGTGCATGTTTTCTCCAGGATTCAGAAATCATGGTTTGAGTTCTTGATTGAATCGTGTCCTTGAAGTTCTTCACGAGTTCATCTTTTCTTCCACCAGAAACTTTGCGATTTTTTCATTTCTAGAGCTTTTTGATCCAAATCTTTTGTGATGACTTGATCTATGAAGTGAGTAGAGGCTTTCCACCAAGGGAATTGCTATGA
Organism: Cymbopogon citratus; assembly: GCA_031170775.1. NCBI lineage: Eukaryota > Viridiplantae > Streptophyta > Magnoliopsida > Poales > Poaceae > Cymbopogon > Cymbopogon citratus. Next base: position 1,516 of record DXKC01029585.1, read on the forward strand.
AACCTCACGAGATCAGAGATTCATGGATTTCTAGCTCTAGGTCTCCCAAGATCCACTTTTTATCTCTTTTTTGATTTCATGGTGAATTCTTGGAATTGGGTGTTGATGTCTTGAAGATATCTTCTGAACACCCCCAGGAACCTCCCTGTAAAATTTTAGGTCAATCGGAGTTGATTTGGTTGAGTTTTGGTCTTCAAATTGGATTTTCCCCAAATCTGCCCGAGCTTACCGGACACATCCGGCCTGCATACCAGACGCTTCCGGCCTGTCTAAATTTGGAGTTTTGACCTGAACTTTTCTAGTGACCTGCTCCTTGATTTCAAGAACCTATGGTTAAAATTTTATAATTTTTGGACACCATTTGCTTAGGTTTTCGATTTTTCTCTCCCAGGTGGTTCTGCTGGAAATACCGGACACGTCCAGCCTGAACACCGGATGCGTCCGGCATGTCAAACCTTTGTGTTTTATGCTGAAAATTTGTGAAGTTCTTCTTCATGGTGTATTTAAGCTAGGGTTAAAATTTCATAAGATTTGGACACCGTTTGGATAGGTTTGTGAATTTTCTCGTGCAAGCGCTCCGTGCAGTTTCTGCGCTGCAGCTTTTGAGTGTTTGAACTTCGATCTTCGTTCCGCTTGCTTTGTGGTGTCCCGCTGTGTTCCTAGGGAACATTCACCCTTTCTATTGGGTCGTGGACATCACAGTGTGTGATTTGCTTCTTGGAGTTATGTGATAGAGCCGAGGACCTCCAGTTCTTTTGAGAAGAAAAATTTGAGGTTTCCATTAACCCCTCCTCTGGTCGCCGTTAACGGTCCTACACTTCAGTACTCCTTCTGATCCATAGCTTCTCCCTCCAAGTAATCATCAAGGGATGTCGTCATCAACATGGGTGTCGTGAGAGGCTTGGCCTCGCCCATATCGAACTTCTTCAGAAGATCCTTCGTGTACTTCCCTTGATGGACAAAGGTACCCTCCTTGGTTTGCTTGATTTAGAGCCCAAGGAAAAAGGTTAGCTCACTCATCATACTCATCTCGAACTCACTGCTCATCATCTCAGAAAACTTTACAACAAAAGTATGAGAAGAGCCACCAAAAATAATGTCATCCACGTATATCTGAACAATGCCTTGCTTGAGGAAAAACAAAGTTTTATCAACCGACCCCATTTTAAAACCTTTGGCAAGTAGGAAAGCTTTTAGGCGGTCGTACTAGGCTCTAGGTGCTTGTTTTAGACCATACAAGGCTTTGGAGAGTTTAAAAACATGGTTTGGATGCTTGGGATTTTCAAAACCAGGGGGTTGCCTCACATACACTTCTTCCTCTATGTACCCATTTAGGAAAGCACTCTTCACATCCATTTGGTACAGCTTAAAACCTTTCGAAGCTGCAAAGGCTAGGAGAATCCTAATGGCTTCCAAACGGACAACAGGAGCAAAGGTTTCCTCAAAATCTATCCCCTCTTTCTGGCTGTAACCCTGAGCAACCAACCTTGTCTTGTTTCTCACAACCACCCCATCCTCACTCTCACTACACCACAGCCTAATTATAGCGTCGAGCGGTGGGTCGTTCTAAGTTGTTTCAATGACTTGTGGTCCGACATTATAAACTTATAGCGACAGATATATCAGCCGCTGATACTGGTGATGCTAAAAACCTTTAACGTCGGACCGAGTTTTAATGTCGGACTATCCAATGCTATATAAAAGATTTAGTGTTGGACTCTCTGACGTCTTTTATACACTTATAACGTCGCACGTCTGAGGATATAGATTTTTAGCGACCCACTGCCAATCACTATGCATACAAATAATTAGTATATAATATCATTTGTTTATACTTTAACCATACAATCAACTTTCACCAGGTTACACATTCAGACAATATAGAGTCAATACAGAGTCATCAAACACATCAAAATCAGACAAAAGCTCATAATTTATATGAAAGTCATCATTATATGTTGTATCTCATTTACATACAATTCATGGCAAACAAGCTAAGATGAAATAAGTGTGACCAATTTGCTAGACTAAAGATGTTTGGTTCCACAACATATATTGTTTGCTTGCACTCATTACAAAATGATCCATCTCTAGGAAGTCATTGCAAAAGTTTTCATCTATAGCTAGCTAGGATGTCCAAAACACATCTCCAAGAGCATTTTGATCCAAATGTTGGCTGCATGCATCGGACACCTCCCACCTAAAAAAAGTACACATTCATCAAAAACTAAATCTAAAACTTATTATTGGAGATCAGGAACAGAACCCAATTTATATACAAGGAAATGATGGTGTCCTTTCTTTTGCTTGGCACCCAAGAGATTGATATAGCAGTATTAGCAATATAACATCAATAACGTACTGAATAATACTAGATTAGCACATGGCCAGCAGTAGCAGCCTATAACAACCTATATTGAGGTGAAGAAGCTATTTTGACAGACATAGCACATGGCCAAAAGGTTGTACAAAATATTGAACAGTCTCTAGCAGAAGGTCCCTGTTGACGGTAGTTAACTATCAATTTTAACCGTCAACTAAATTGCAATAAGGATCTAAACTGAATGACCTTGGTAGAATAGGTGTTTTACTGACAGAATTCCACAAGTTTTGGTGAATATCTATTTCTGCAGGGGGACACTTGGAAATAAGCAAAGAGGACCCATATGTCAGGTTTACATAGAGAGAAACAGAGCTACTACCAAAAAAGAACAATCTAGAAGAGTCAGGAAGGGAGACCCCTGAAGGAGGGCCCACCTAGCAGCCAGCCCGCCCTGGCCTCTCCACCAATCAGGAGCAGTCTAACGGATCCTGCCTCCCACCGCCTTTGAGATACAATAAAAGCCGCCCATTTAAGTTGGTTTGATCCGAGGGCCATGGTGCATCCTAGGGGGCTATATAAGCAGGGCCCCTGCCCCTTGGCTAAAGGCAATTCCCATTATTCATTGTATATTTTCTAGAGAGGAATTAGATAGAGTATAGCCTCAAGAGAGAGTAGCTTTGTAGTCTCTATGTGAGATTAGAGTTATTCTTCTAGATTAAGAGAGATAGAGTGGAGGTGGAAGTTGGAGGAAGCCCGGCCTATCGGTGTCTCCTCTCCTGCTTGTACCTGCGGAATCAAGTCTCCCTAACCCGGAGCTTGGTTTCAAGATTCTTCGGCAATTCAGCTTTCGATACTAGTAAGTCATTGTCTTATTGTTCTTTGGTTTATGAGTTTACTTTATTCTCTTCGCGTAGCGGATAGAGTAATCATCTTTAGCATAAGCGTGGTGCTTGGGCTAGGATACTCGTAGATGCACCCTATTAGCCAGGTTATGTGGTAGATCGCGGGAGTGACAGTCCTGTTGAGTCCTTTGTAGTGCACCCCCCGTTAGTAGGATAGGTAGGATTAGTGTGCTAGGATTAAGCATCCTCTGTGGTGTCTCTTCTCCTTCGGTACGTCCCCATCTGAACAATAACCACAAAGCTTACCATAGGTTGGAACTAGAGGTCGTCGTAATCTTCTTTATTGTCCTTGTCTCATACCTTGAAGAGCGGCTCAGGGGTATTAGCATACCACTTGGTTAATCATCGCACCTTTTCTTCCTGTGGATAAATAAATACGATACTCTGGAACTATCTCCCGGGTGAAGTGCTCACCGATATCCGTTCGTTTGCGGATTATTTCTCTTTGATTCTTCTGTGTGCGTAACAAATATCAAGAAGCATTTCTGGCGCCATTGCCGGGGAGAAAGACGGTCTACTGAGTTAACCAAGTCCTGCTATACCTTGTACCATATTCTTTTTACCTTTTACCTTTTGTATTTTTAGTTTTTCTTATTTTACCATCCTTATGGATAAAACAAATTCCACGCCTATCTTTCAATTTTCTGCACCAACGGAGACCAGCCTACGGCCATGGGAATCTTCACAACCAATCCAAGCCCCTAGCTATAGGTTGAGTCTGCGGTTGATTACAATGGTCCAAAGCCTATCATTTTCAGGAGAGGAAGACGAGAATCCTTACCTTCACGTTAGCGATTTTGAGCAAACATGTGACTGTCTTCGAATAGAAGGCATGTCTGATGAAACCTTACGTTGGAAGCTCTTTCCTTTTTCTTTAAAAGGAAAAGCTAGACAATGGTATGAGAGGAACGTGAGTAAGCAACAAGGAGATTGGGGATCCTTATGCTCTAATTATTGCCTAGATTTCTACCCATTCCTCCAAATCGTCGACCTTAGAGTCAAAGTGTTAACCTTCACACAAGAACCTAGAGAAACTTTGGCCTCCTCCTGGAATCGTTTTTCAAGTCTCTTATATTCTGGCCCGGACCTTAGTATACCAGACCCTATTCTTCTTCAACATTTTTATAAAGGTCTATGTAAAGAAAGTAAACAATTGCTCAATACCACTTCTGGAGGGTCATTCTTGCACATTTCTTCTGAAAGAGCAAGAACAATTTTAGATCAAATCTTAGCTGCTGAAACCGATAACCTCTTAGAAGTAGAACTTCAAGTAGCTGAAGCTAACACTTTCCCAGATACACCATCCACTTCAGCCACTCAAAGTTCTGAGCCACCAAAAGAAGAAATTCCATTTCCTGATTTTATACTCGATATAGAAACTGATCTTTTTGTGGAATTTGGAAATGTTTTAAATCACCTGTCTATAAAGAAACCACAACAACGCAATCACCCTATAAAATTCTTAGACCATTCTAAAGATGTTTCTTATAGGAGTACCTCAGGGGAGCTAGTGTCAGTTATAAGCAGTGAGTGGTTGGAAGAATCAGAACTTGCTTCTGATGTGATTTGTTTAGATGCACCTTCCTTATTCATCCATTGCCAGATTAACTTGGAACACCAAGATGCTCTCTATAATCCATTCGTAGGCATTAATATCATATCACTTTCACTTGCACACAAATTAATAACAAACATGGAGTTAACCCCAACAATAAGATTGCTAAAAAGTCCTATGGGGCACATCATTCCTAGCTTAGGAGTTTTGCATGTTCTGCCCATCCAGGTAGAAGGAACCATGGTTCACTTGAACTTTTACATCTTTGATGTTTGAGAATTCGACCTGTTGATTGGACAACCTTTTTGACCACTTTTTTATGAAGGGCAAACCGGGAAATTAAATATTCATCTTGGAAAAAAACTACAACTCCCGATGCCTATAGTTCACTCTCTAAACACTAGAGCTAAACCTTGCCCTCATATAGATCCCTTGGAGGAATTTAAGGCCACATCTTTAGAATTTCTAGTAGAAACAGAGGCAGAGACTGATGCCCAATTCTTCATAGAAGAAGAAGCCGACTACTCTGAACCTGAACCTGTAGATGAATTTGTAGAACCACCTAAACCTCCTATTGAGCTTAAACCTTTGCCTGCTGGTCTTAGATACGCTTTCCTGGATAATGATCCAGAGTCTCCTGTAATCATAAGTGATAAACTCACTCAGGAACAAACAATTCGACTAATGACCATCCTAGAAAAACATCGTTCAACCTTTGGCTGCTCACTCCATGACCTCAAAGGAATCAGCCCCACTCTATGCACCCATCGCATTCCTACAGATCCCACTGTACCACCATCTAGAGAACCCCAACATAGACTCAACAATGCGATGAGGGAGGTTGTTAAAAAAGAAGTGATAAAATTATTACGTGCTGGGATTATCTATCATGTGCCTCATAGTGAGTGGGTTAGCCCAGTTCAAGTTGTTCCTAAAAAGGGAGGTATGACTGTTGTTAAAAATGACAAGAATGAATTAATACCTCAACGAACCGTAATAGGTTGGCGAATGTGCATAGACTATAGAAAACTTAATAAAGCCACAAGAAAAGATCACTTTCTATTACCCTTCATTGATGAGATGTTGGAGCGGTTAGCAAAACATTCGTACTTTTGCTTTCTTGATGGGTATTCAGGGTATCACCAAATCCCGATACATCCAGATGATCAAAGCAAAACCACTTTTACATGTCCATATAGAACTTATGCCTACTGTAGAATGTCTTTTGGATTATGTAATGCTCCAGCCTCTTTTCAAAGATGCATGATGTCTATATTCTCTGATATGATTGAACAAATTATGGAAGTTTTCATAGATGACTTTTCTGTTTATGAAAAAACTTTTGATGATTGTCTTGAAAACTTAGATAGAGTTTTTGAGAGATGTAAAGAAAAACACTTAGTCTTTAATTGAGAAAAATACCATTTTATGGTTAGAGAAGGAATAGTGCTAGGACACTTAGTGTCTGAAAGAGGTATTGAGGTAGATAAACCTAAAATTGAAGTCATTGAACAACTATCTCCACCTGTAAATGTAAAGGGAATTAGAAGTTTCTTTGCCATGCTAGATTTTATAGAAGGTTTATAAAAGATTTTTCATATATTGCTAGACCACTTACTAGATTGCTAGCCAAGGATGTTCCTTTTGAATTTGATGATGCTTGTGTGCAATCTTTTGAAATTTAAAAAAAAACACTCATCTCAGCTCCAATCATTCAACCCCCTGATTGGACATTACCTTTTGAAATTATGTGTGATGCTAGTGATTATGCTGTAGGGGCAGTTTTGGGACAAATTAAAGATAAAAAGCATCATGCAATTGCCTATACTAGTAAAACACTCACAGGACCACAGCTGAATTACGCAACCACTGAAAAAGAACTTCTAGTTGTTGTCTTTGCTATTGATAAGTTTAGATCTTATTTAGTATGAGCAAAAGTAATTGTTTATTCTGATCATGCTGCTCTGAAATATTTGCTCACTAAGAAAGATGCTAAACCTCGCTTAATACAATGGATACTGCTACTCTAAGAATTTGATTTAGAAATAAAAGATAAAAAGAAAGTAGAAAAATTCTATTGCCGATCACTTGTCTAAAATGCAGTTTAAGAATTCAATTCGCAAGAACTGCCCATCGATGACTCACTCTAGGACGACATGCTCTACAGAATCAGTCGATCCAACCCCTAGTACACAGATATTGTTAATTTTATGGTTTCACATTACGTACAACCCCTCTTTTACAGCCGGCGTTTAAACAAATTCGTTCGCCACTATGACCCACCGTCCTGGCTCTTGTTCGGGTCCGCCCCAAGCCAATCAATACTCATGTAGCCGTGGCACACCTCTGCAGAGTACCAACCCAAGATGCGTATCTGCATGTGGCAGAGAGCAGACACCTATATGATTAGTCCTGAAGACGAGCGTCTATTTCAACCACTATATCAAACTGCATGTAGATGACCCAGGATTTTTTTCACCTATGAAATCAAACTAGTTCATGTAAAATTCTTAGGCTCCAGACGGGCCCTCAACTGGTAGACAAATACAGACATATAGTACAGGGAACAGAGATAGTTATCGATCCATAATAACGACCATAAACGACGTATATGGACTCTAACAATAGTTCCACCATGAGCAAAGACAGCAGACACGCAAATGACGCTGAAACTAGGATGTCACTCAAATCAAAATTGCATAGAAACAACAGAACACAAACAAAGGTTAGTTTACAACATCAAGGGGGAAGAGGAAGGCACAACAGTCGGGGATGAGGAGAAAAAATTCACGGCCAAAATTTTCACGCCTAGTGCAACACTAAGGACAGGGAAGCTGATGCGGACGCAAGGAGCTTCAGCTTCGAGATGCATATCTTCCTCAACTCGGCTATCGTCTCATTCTCAGCCGCAACTATTCTTCTCATCACGCAGGCGCAGCTCCACGGTTCTAGAGAATGAGCGATCCGGCCACCAATTTCAGAGCTAGCAGCTGCTGCGCTCTCATCCAAGACACGAGTGATCTGTCCAGGGCCGTCGGCGCTGGTTCCTTGCAAATGTGACACCAGTATGTCCAGTGCTTGCTCTTCTGGTTTCATTTGGTCTGACAGACATTTCTGGACTCTCTGGAGAGTGTCAGCCATGCACTGAACGGAGCTCCGAATTGCCTGCAGGTGAGGTGTGTTTGGTCGCTCAGATGGACCGCCTTTCTTCTTCTTCTTCCCTTGTGGAGCCATAGATCTCATACAGGATTGAATTACAAGAAGGTGCCAGGAAATGGGCTCTGTCACCATCCACGCTAGAAGTGGAATATTGCTTCCTGGAGAAGTCAGCATTTGATTGGTATCAGTAAACTGCTCATCTATGCAAGTTTTGACGAGGTTATCCACAATCGACCAAGAATTTGGGCTGCTTTGGTCAGTTCCAGGGATCATTGACACATTAGAACACAAGTTCCAAGCATTGATAAACACAGCAAAGTTCATCCAGCTGACTATATTAGGAGCCAAATCCTGCAAATGTAAACTGCATCAGCAAGGCACCAGCTAAATCAATCATTATACTCTCACTATGAACAGTATATGAGACTTGAGACATCCCTCCAGTTCGAATCATACACAAGTCTATTCCTCAGAAAGTGTAATGCATACTGCTACTTAGAAAATCTCAATCACCTAAAAAAATAATTTCTACAAGGATATACAAAGACATTACATCCAACAAGGATATGGCACACTAGTGATTTCCACAGATCATATTATTCAAATAAAAATACCTATAATGTGAATGAATATAGAAAAGCAGCTAGAATTACTGGATAACAAATTCTACAAAATGTGATCAACATGAGTTTACACTGAGAAAATGCAGATATTGTCTTTCAGGGACACAATAATATAGCAAGCATATAAATACAATCAGGATAGAAAGGTGTTACCTTGACAGCCTTCCTGCCAGATGAGATACCCAGAACAATACTTAGAGCATCATCAAAAGAGTAACCAATACTCCTAGCATATTTCTCAAGCAAAGTCTTCATCTCCCCAGAAGCAGGTACATCAGAGGACACACCATTTGATTCACTCTCCCTAAGAAAAGACGCGCAACCATGTGTGGAGAGATAAACAAGTCGAGGAACAAGAGATTTTCTCTCTACATCTTTCAGCTTCAAACCATCCTTCTCATTAGATTTGTGCTTGCACTGCAAGATTGACATAAGAAACAAATACATGCATTACAAGATATGTCCAATAAGAAAAAGCAACGTAGATTACATAAGGTCTGATTGAAAATGGCTCTATAGCTTGAAAATGGCATACCATTTTGGCCCTATAGCTTGCAGGTGTTGAACTATCATCAAATGGCTCTGTAAAATCATGACGACAATAGTAAGCACTTCTCTCCAAGAGAGAATATAGTCGACTCAAAGAGGCCCAAAATGGAGAAAATAACTGAAACTGACATCACAAGAACCAAATACCTGAAAGAAAATTAATGCTGCTTGTTGGCGTCCACCAAGGCCGTGCATCAAGATCTTCGTTGAAGGTTAAGTCTTTCATGCTATCTTCATTAGATAGCTCAACCAGATTTGTTCCATGGCTCACACTTTCAAGAATAGACTGCAATCAGAAGTAAAATAACAATCTTCAGAATAGCAACAAATATAGGCATTATCAAGTATCAATTACCAGGCCACACTAGTACATAACTTAAGATCCAAAATTACATGTTCAAGGTGGTCAGAAGCATAAGATAAAAAAAAGGACATGCGCTCATATTTTAGCAAAAATACAAATTTGGGCCGGAGCAATGCTTTCAAGTTGGCAAAGGTGGCCTCACCTCCACTTCATCAAGAGAGTCCGCCTTCTGCTTCAGATGTAGCATAACAGAATCTGATTTTACAGAAAGATATTGCATGGAGTGTTGCAAGCGTTCTTTAAACTGAACGAACTCAATTACCTGAACAAAAAAAGTCAATGTGTTAGATCAAGATTGGATGGCTGAAGTATTTCCTTCTCAAGTAAATCATGTGTTCTTGACATGGCGCATTGGCATTTTCATAATGATAGAGAAGGAGCATCATATTGGTTGTACTATGTATTTCCTTACATGGTTCCATGCAGACACTAAAGGTGAGCAATAGAGAAGACTATGCCTACCTTTGAGTAAGTGCGGTGTCTATATGCGAGACATGTAAGATCAGCAGATTCTTTCAAATGATCATCCATAAATTTCAAATAATCCTTAACAAGATCAGCAGCATGTTGCAAGAAGGGAGAATTTAACATTTG
>DXKC01029738.1:0-11466 GCA_031170775.1 Cymbopogon citratus
GCATCATCTTCTTCCCCTCCACCATTTCGCCTGGTCCAGGACCGCCCACCATGCGGCCGCCGACGAGGAGCAGCAGCTCACCGAGGGAGGCCGACGAGCGCGGAGCAACGAGGCCACGGCGGCCGTGTTCCAGGCAGGCGCACTCCTCGGGCAGGCAGACGCCGAGCTGGAGGACGACGGAGCGACGGAGCCTCTGTCTTCTCTCCGATGATTCTTGGAAAACGTTCAGCCTTTCAGGAGGCACTCGGGCTAACGTGCTAGTGCGACGCCGAATCGTGGACGAGCGACCACGGCCCGGTAGGCGGCACCGCGGGCTAGCCTTCGTATGTTCATAAACAGTGACGCGGCCGCCTGATGCCGGGCCAGGCCGGGCCGATAGCTGTGTTTTGGGCGTGCGCGGCCTTAGCCCTTAGGTTTGGGTTTGGAAGGGCCGTTGCGCGGGCTTTGTGAGGCCCGCCCTTGGGCTACATGTCTCTGTCTGTATGACTTTTGGCGAGGCTGCTATATATTCTGCGTAAGCCGAGCTGCCACACACACACACCAGGACTATCAACAGACAACAGTACCAATACCAACATCCGAAAACGAGCTGCTGATAGGTTGATAGAGCGGTTCAGAGTTGAGGCTGAAGGACGAACTGCTTTTTGAGAGAAGAAAGACGAGCTGCATCTGCTGTCCAAGTTTCCCACACTTAGGCCACTTTCCCAATGAATGCATATCAAGTGCCTTGCAAATTTTCTTGCAGCAGTTACCGTCCCAAGATTCCTCTTCATGTACCTAACCCTGTTTTTCATCCGTAAGGTTAAATAATGTTTCCACGCGAGGAAATTAGATTGTGACTGAAAGCTGTATATTTATCAGCAGAGAATCAGTACTGCGGCTACTGCCTGCACGCAGCTTTGTATCATCCGACCACGATGCCGTGTACTCCTGTGCATATATGTGTTCACTGTGTTTTGTTACCGCCATGCTCCATCTTTGTCTGGTACTACTCATTACTCTGGTTCAAGCAACTAGGAGTATTCCTCCTTGCCTGCAGTTTTGACCTTTTTAACAACGTGTGCAGCCACTGTGGTCTCGTCCTCGTGATTTGCCGATCACCGTGTGCCTGGTTAATCTGGTGCTTGGGAGATGGTCGATGGAACGTTCACGCAGGCTTTCCATCTCCTCGATCTCCATTTCGGAAAAACATCGATATGTTGGTGGGACGGGCAGGTTATTGCTCGCGTCTTTTTGAGATAGCTGGCGCAACCAATATCATTGTTTTATAACATGAAAATCTGAAGATGCAAATCAAGTCGTTGTAGTATAGTGCAAACCAAGTCGTTGTAGTATAGTGGTGAGTATTTCCGCCTGTCACGCGGACGACCCGGGTTCGATCCCCGGCAACGGCGATTTTCTTTTTTTTAGTTTTGTTGCTTCCCACATCTGGGACCCAAACTCTCTATAATGCGGCACTACAGACTGTTAGCCTTCAGAAAAATAGTGCCTTCTTCGACTCAAGATAAGAGCTGGTACTGAATTACTGATTTTTTTTTCGAAAGCGCGGTACTGAATTACTGATGAACACCGTTGTTGGATCATTTGGAAACATCACTCGACGTCCTTGTCCATAGGTTTGTAGGGCCTGTTTGGATCCATAGGTTTTTTTAGTGATGTTTTGTGGTCAGCATTGCTAACGTTACTACACCAAAACAGAGAAAGAGGGTGAAATGGGTGGGGTGGTGATGGTGGTGGGAGGTTGGCTTCAGATCATTTCTACCATACAGTCGTTTCTGTATGGAATATACTTTTTTTTTTCCTTTGGTCTGCATGATCAAATAAAGGATGAGTAAATCGGTTTCACTCTATCGACCATCTATTTCTGTGTTAGATATTCTGTTCTTGGTCGGATGGATGCTTTACACAGAAACAATAGTCATGTACTGTACTGAAATTCAGAACAAAATGCACAGATTCTAAAGTGCCTGTGATCAACTAGGATACGCAGTACAACGTCATTTTCATCCAGGTCTTTCTCATTAGTTTGCTGATGGACGAAAATTTACAGCTTGCCCAGGGACTGATGAGTATCGCCAACCTATGCCAGCTACGAGTTGAGGAGAGATATTGCAATGGCTTCGGTAGTCAGTTCAGTGGTTCACCCAGGGACAGACTCGAAATAATCTGATTTTGCCTGCAAATCAGGAGACTGCATCAGCAATTCAGCATCATGGAATCGCAAATATTTCTATTAACGAGAAAAGAACATTCAAGATCACAAGGGGACACTTCAAATGGGTTAGAAAACAAGGGACCACAATAACTCGAGCATACAAGGAGTACATAAAAAGTTCACCATCTAGAGCAGACATGATATCTTTTTGTAGGCCTAACTTCTATCAGCACGCATGCAAATCAGAAGGTTGTTATCCGCATACAGCTTAAAACGTAGAAGCAACAGCAAGCAAGCAATCGACAGAGAACAGCGAGATGAATTCAGATGTAAGATTAGATGAGGAATTCGTGATACAATTATTGGTTTAATTCCTTGATGTCCTCCTCCGGGCTGCTAGCCTATTACATATACTAGTCGACCACGCCAACTCTCCTTCTCCAGAGTGGTAGTATGACGAAGTCACCCCCACTTTGGGCCTTGGACGCGCGGGTTGGGCCTGCGACTGCGATCTCCACGCCGAGGCCCAACAGCTGCTTGCTCACTTGTGATCTCTTCGTTGTTCCCCTCTTGTGCCGTAGCAGTGTTGTTGACATCCCCCCCTTGATAAGAACCAGCTTGCCCCCAAGCTGGTGCATGGGGAAAACGCTATGCAGTCTCTCCAGATCTTCCCAGGTGGTCAAGGCAGCGGGCATGCCAGACCACTGAATGAGCCCTTGAAGACGTACGGTAGTACCGCTGGTGGCGACTCGACGCTGGAGGACACGCACTGGAACCTGCAATCCATCAAGTGAGGAAGGAAGAGGCTGAGCAACTTGTGTTACCGGTACGGCGAGCTTGAGTTGCAAGACGTGGAACACTGGATGAACAGCAGAAGTCTCTGGTAGTTGCAAGCGATATGCCACCGGACCAATCTTGTCAATGATCTGATAAGGGCCAAAGAAACGATAAGCCAATTTCTGATTAGAACGAGCCGCCAAGGAACTCTGAACGTACGGCTGCAGCTTGATGTAAACCCAGGTGCCCACGTCGAAGGAGCGCTCAGTTCTGTTCTTATCGGCATGGTTCTTCATACGGCGCTTCGCCCGATTGAGTTGCTGGTGAATAAGACTCTGCATAGCTGCTTTCTGTCGCAGCCACTGATCCAGACTCTCCACCGAACCGGCTGAAGATGCATCAATTCCCAATTGCCGAGGGGACTGACCATACAAGGCTTGGAAAGGGGAGCAATTGATGGATGAGTGCCAAGTAGAATTATACCAGAATTCCGCCAAATGAAGGTACTCAAACCATTTGTTTGGTGCGGCGTTTGCAAAGCAGCGCAAGAATGTTTCCATACACTGATTCACCCGCTCAGTTTGGTCATCTGATTGCGGGTGGTACGCTGTGCTTAGACGGAGCTTGACACCAGTCAACTTGAACAGTTCAGACCACAGCTGACTTGTGAAAATTTTATCGCGGTCGGACACCAAGGCTGTGGGCAACCTATGGAGACGATAAATTTGTTGCATGAATGTCTTGGCCACAGTTAATGCCGTGAATGGATGCTTGAGTGCCACAAAATGACTGTACTTAGAGAACAGGTCCACAACCACTAGGATACAACTATACCCATTGGAGAGAGGCAGTCCTTCCACAAAGTCAAGGGACACCACCTGTTGACAGGTAGGACAACTCTTGATGAAGTCATAGACATGTTTCTTCAGACCAGGCCAAGCAAAGAGGGACTGGATGCGCTTAAGTGTAGCCGGGATGCCCGAATGACCGCCAACAGGAGAACTGTGCAAAGTCTGAATCAGGCGCTGTTGAAGTGGGGGATTTTGACCCACCCAGATCCTATTCTTGTACTTCAGTAGGCCCTGATCAAGGGTAAAGTTGGGTACTGAATCCCCACGAGTAGCCAACTTGGCGAGCATGGAAAGACACTGCTTGTCCTGCTGGTACCCGTTAACAATCTCATCAACCCAGGCTGGAATGATTACAGACATAGCGGCAGAGCCCTCCAAGTCATGGACACGGCGAGAGAGGGAATCAACGGCGCTATTATCACTGCCCTTCTTGTACACAATCCGATACTGCAGCCCTAGCAGCTTGGTAGAAACGCGCTGCTGCCAGACAGTATGGAGTCGTTGATCATTAAGATGAATCAGCACCTTTCGATCAGTATAGATGATGAATTCGGCAAGCTGGAGGTAAGATCGCCACTGATCCACAGCCACCAAAATGGTGAGATATTCCTTTTCATAGGTTGAAAGACCTTGATTCTTAACCCCTAGAGGTTTGCTGACATAGGCAAATGGGTGCCCATTCTGGAGCAGCACTACCCCAACTCCAGTTTGGCAAGCGTCAGTTTCAATTGCAAAGGGTTTTGTGAAATCAGGTATGCCCAGGATAGGTGCAACACACAAAGCGTGCTTAAGAGTGTCAAAAGCCACTTGATGATCCTGACTCCAGACAAACAGTACCTGCTTCTTCAAGAGATTGGTGAGGGGTTTGGCAATGACAGCAAAGTGGCGCACAAATTTTCTGTAAAAACCGGCCAGCCCTAAGAACCCTCGGAGCTCCCTAACATTGGAGAGTGACGGCCACTGGGAAACAGCAGTCACTTTGGATGGATTCGTTTGAGCACCCTTACCACTGAGAATGTGACCCAGATAATGAATTTCCTGCTTGGCAAACTGGTATTTCTTAAGCTTGACAACCCACTGTTCCTTGGCTAATAGAGACAGAACCTGATGCAAATGTTGCAGGTGTTCCTCATAGGATGTGCTATACACCAAAATATCATAAAAAAAAGACTATGACACACTTTCTGAGCAATGGTGATAAAGTGCTATTCATAGCTCCTTGAAAAGTACCAGGTGCGCCAGAAAGGCCAAAAGGAACCACTATGAACTCATAGTGCCCAGCATGAGTAGAGAATGCTGTTTCATGCTCTTCCCCTGGCTTGAGTCGAATCTGATGGTAGCCTGAATATAAATCCAGAATGGTAAACCAGGATGCCTGACCCAACTCATCAATCAACTGATCAAATACAAGGATAGGATACATAGACTTCATGGTTAAGGCATTCAAGTAGCGATAATCCATGCAAAAACGCCAGGACCCATCCTTTTTGCGCACCAACAGTACGAGGGAAGAAAAGGCTGAAGAACTATGCTGAATTAGTCCCTGAGCGAGCATCTTCTGGACTTGAGCTTCAATCTCGTCTTTAAGCTGTGGAGGATAACAATATGCCCTAACATTGACTGGGGTAGCACCATTGATCAGAGGAATAGAGTGATCACAAGCACGCACTAGAGGCAGAGAATCTAGTATAGAAAAGACTGCTGGAAATTCAGTCAAAAGGGCCTGAATATCAGCAGGCAATGGCTCCAAGAGGTCAGAACTGGACTGTAACTCCATAGCAAACAGCTGGAACATCAGTTCAGAAGATTCAGTTGAGGAGATACCCTGTAATGTGACATGAGTGTCAATGAATGGAATTGTTAACTACTTCGCCTTCCAATGAACACCCATGGGACTGAACTGCTCAAGCCAATCCATGCCAAGTATGAGGCCATATGAATCCAGCTGAAGAATACGTAGATCATGCTAAAATGAATGGTCATCAATAGAGAACTGACAACCCAAAATAGCAGTTGAACAGAGTATCAACTGGCCATTGGCCACCTTAACTGCAGCTTGCATCGGCACTCGCGGTAAGTGTGTTAACTATGAAGCTACAGCTGCAGAGAGAAAGGATGATGTACTGCCTGAATCCAACAAAATCACCACAGGAATGTGTTGAATAAAGCCTGAGAACCGCATGGTGTTATGACTGCTGGACCCCATCTGAGCATCAGGAGAAATAGCCAAAACATTCAACTGTTCAAGTGGTTCATCAGAGATAGGAGTGTCATACTCAATTTGCAGAGCATCCCAAACTTCTTGCATAGCATGGAGTTGAATATTGGTGGCACATTTGTGGCCCCGAACCCATTTCTCTGCACACACTTCACAGAGGCCTTTAGCACACCGAAGTTGGCGCAGAGAGGCGAGCTTCTCATCAGAGCTTTTTCGGGGGGTTGGTTCACCCGGATTCTTGTCAGTACCTGGCACCCGGACTTGTGGAGTGACAGCCTTGGGGTACTGACGAAATCCAGCCTTCGCAGCATCATGCTTGTGGCTTGTGGACACCAGGTCCTCCTGCAATAGAGCCAACGAAAAGGCAGAGTCCAGTGTAGACGGCTTGTGCAAAGCCACAACCATTCTGATGTCATCGCGCAAACCATCGATAAAGCGAGAAATGTAGTAATGCATATCAGGGTCAGGTTGGTAAGCTTTGAGTTGGTCGAACAGGGTGGAGAAGCGGTCCACATAGTCTGTGACCGTGGAACTTTGGTGGATGTGGAACATCTGACGGACCAACTTATCGTGCTGATCATGCCCGAAATGATTATGCAGCTGGGTACAAAAATCAGGCCAAGGGGTGCGATCTGGGTTTGCGAGGGACTCGATCTAGCGAGCTACCGGCCCCTTGAAGTTCATGCGAGAAATGCGGACCCACAGGCGCGATGGCATAGCATACATATCAAAATAATCTTCAGCCTGGGTGATCCACAGACGAGTAGTTTCACCCTCATAGATAGGGAAATTTTGTTTGGGCAGCTTGCCGAGATCGGGTTGACCAGTATCGTTGGGTTGGATGCGAGAATGGTCAGCATAGGCAGCACTATGAAACACAGATGACTCAGGGGGTGTGGATGGAAGCGTACCATTTTTTTTATCCTGCCATCGGCACTAAGCCTTAGCTTTGATTAACTGGTACTCAGCCAAATCACGAGCATAAAGGTTGCTTACAAATTCTGGGAGGGGGGTAGACCAGAAGTGGTACTGCCCCGGGTCCCAAGTCATGCCAAGAGCAGCTAACTCATGGGCGACTGAATTACAGGAACGGGGAATTTTACAGAATTGCAAATTAACAAAGTTCTCAAAGCCAAGATCCTTGATTTCCTTGAAGATGGAAGCGTACCATTGGCCGGGGAATGGACTGGGGAAGTCAAAATTCCTCCAGATCCATCCACCCGTGTAGTCGTCAGAAGATGGTGCCTGCTGGGCCGAGCAGCCGTGAACTCCGCAGAAGGACGCGCGGCGGTCTGCTCCACGGACTGAGGTGGTAGGGAGATCACGCCTATCGACGCAGAAGTGTTGTCGAGGAGAGATCGATCCCAGTATTTAGTGAGCTTTTATCCACCTTCAGTTTGAGATCATCAACCACGCCATCAGAGTCCTGACACCATGCCTCCAGCGTATCCACCGCCTTGGAGACTTTACTGAGATGAGTCTCGTAGCGCTGGTCAGCATCGGTGAACAGGGATGTCAGGCGGTGCTCGGAGTCCGTGATCCGGCGCTCCAGGTTGAGATCCGCTTCATCGAAGCGCCGAGAGACGAGCGCGTCGAAATCCGACAAGCGTGTGGTGACGGCGGCGTCGATCTCAGTGAAGCGTTCGTCGATTTGACAGCCGATGTGGACGTCGAACTCCCCGAGGTGCTTGGTGACGGTGGAGTCGAAATCCGTGAAGCGCTTGGAGACCGCGGTCTCCACCTCGGCGAAGCGCTCCTCGACGTGGCGGTCGCTGGTGCGGAAGCGCTTGTCGAGCTTGCGGTCCGTCTCCATGAAGCGGAGGTCGATCTGGGCCTTCTGCTCTGCGAAGAGCCGCTTCATCTCATCCATGAGGAGCTTGGACTCGGTACTCATAGCGCCGTGCTTGCGTCGCGCGAATCGGGTGTAGCCTATTACATATACTCGGTACTCATAGCGCCGTGCTTGCTAGCCTATTACATATACTAGTCGGCCACGCCAACTCTCCTTCTCCAGAGTGGTAGTAAGTATGACGAAGTTACCCCCACTCTGGGCCTTGGACGCGCGGGTTGGGCCTGCGACTGCGATCTCCACGCCGAGGCCCAGCAGCTGCTTGCTCACTTGTGATCTCTTCATTGTTCCCCTCTTGTGCCGTAGCAGTGTTGTTGACAGTTAAGTCCGACAGGAAGAGAGAAACAAACGAAGGTGTGTGCTTCCTTCCTATGTATGAGGCAATTTTTCCGGAGAATGAATATGGGTAAGAGTGCGATAGGGGGAATCATATATATGGGTAAGATGTGTATTTCTCGGGCAAAACATCAATAAATATATCGACAGAGAATGAAGAACAAAGAGAAGCAACAAGCTGAGACATACCGAAATGTTCGACGTACTCTGAGTAAACCAGTTGTTACATATGTTGAGCGGGCGAGAAGAATACCTTTAGGGCTAAAGAAGTACTGTGGATCCCTGAAGAATCTGACAGTCATCTCTGCCTTTTCAGTGGAAAGATCAGCGATAAGATAATAGATACGATGTGGGTAAAGAACCATAATCTTATAATTGGTGGTATCCAACAGCACATTTGAACAGTGTTGCTGAGCAAAATTTCCCTTTTTACCTTTTTTGAAAATTTGGCTTGACTAGTGGAGTCCTTGACCTCGCGCCGGCCGGCTGCAGGGTACTATATCATGGCGCCCGGCACACCTCAGCAATTCGCATCTTCTCGCTCGCCGGCCTTGCTTATTTGCTCTTCTCTAATCTGCTCAGTGCTACTACTTCCCCGATCTAACTCAAACAACGGAAGCGCAAGTGGTTCCACCAAGAAGAGATCGAGCCAATCGAGCTCTTGTTCTCCAAGCTCGAGGTAATCTCAGTCACCATCTTCTCTGCTCTGATCTCTCCCCGAGTTTCTCCTTTTCCAAAATCTGGGCCTCTTCCTCCAATCCTCCCCTCCCGGTCGAGCAGCTGACTCCTCTGCTCTCCTCTCACGGTCTCACCGCCAGCTGTTTCGTAGGAAGGAGAAACTGGCCGGCGAGGCGATGGCCGACCTCAACGCCGCCCCGCAGTTCGCGCTGTGCGTGGCGCTGGGCATCTCCTACATCCTGAAGCCGCTGCTCGAGTTCCTGGACGGGGTCAACAAGCCGCTCAGCCCGGTCCTGGAGTTCGCCGTCGCCGTGCTCATCCTCACGCTCCCGCTCGCCTACCTCATGGGCATCCTCCTCCTCCAGCTCCAGGTGGCCCCCGGGGCGCCGGCCGTGCCGCCGGCTCCTGGGGCGGCACGGAGGCTCGCCTGCTTCGCCTGCACCATCGTGTCGGCCGTTCTTGCTGTGGTCGCCGTGGCACTCATCGCGTTCTGGTTCCTCACCGGCGGCTCGCCGCCGTGACCGTGAGGTGGGTGCTTCTTCCAGATGGATCATGGATGGATATTTTCTTCTAGTTTTCCTGACCATTTCTCTGCTCTGCACTGCTCTCCTCAGTAGATCATGATGCTTCACCAAAATCTACTAACACAAGCTCACGCCGGAGTCTTGGATGTGCCGCTACAAGTGGAACCGTGTCCCTTTCCGGGCCACCGTCGGCGAGACCGAGACCAGGAGGCGGCGTGCCAAGATTAGACGACCGTGCTGTCCTGCCTGCCTGGCCAGATGAAGAAATCATAGAACAGCTAATTGTAGCTTTGATACGAGGTAGGAGTGTATTATGCCTACTAGTGGATCACTTATTATGGGATTGGACCTTCTTCGATCATCGTCGGTCGCCGCTGCTTACCAGCAGTCGGCTACCTGTTTATCAATCGCCATGTACAAAATGTCACCATTCCATTCATCAAATTAAATCAGTTCATTTTTTTTATGGCTATCTGTACTATATATATTGACACCTATAGCTGTACCTGTACATATATTGGAGGTCAATTTTCTGTAATCATAAGCAAATACTGGTTCTCTATGATCCACGCATGAAGTAGCAAAATTCTTACCACCACCGCAACTCTGAATTGAGTTACTACTACGGGGCAAGATCTCCCTTGCATTGCTTTGGGTCTATGTTTCTTCATCTGAATTTTGGGTCTCTAGATACATCATGGACGGATTTTTATTTCAGCTCGCAAATCAAAAATTTTTTTGTCACTTTTGAATGGTCGAATTGTTGTAAAAAAAACAACCAGAGACAGAGGAATACATAATACAGTACATAACAAATTCTCCAGTGGAGAGGACGAAAGGAAGGGCCCTTGCTTTTCGACCAAAGACGAAAAATCAAAAGGCAAACGGTAGAAGCCAAGTGGCCCGATTGGCTGCTGCTCCAATTCCATGTCGACATGCCCCTGTTCGGTTCAACGTTCAAAGATGCTCTGACATGGGACGGCCGATCGAGCGATATACAACTTGGACGTCCTAATTGACCTCAAAATGATCTCCAAATAATTACTCGAGGAGATGAGGACATAAGACGAACCTTAATGAGCAAGGAACCTTAAACGGAATTGTTTTATGCATTGTGCTAGAATTAAATTGGGGAGTAGTTTGACATGCAACGTGGCCTGTGGGCGGGCACTAATTGCAACTTTTGCAAGGCTGCTATAGCAACATTTCTTGGGGAAGAAGAGGCTTTCGTGTGTATGTAAAGTTGATTTTTAGGGCGACGACTCGACAATTGTTCGTCGTCGTCGTACCCACTTGGTTGACAATTGTTACACCATCATTATTGTCGTTCCATGCACATTAAAGAAGAGATGTAGAGGCCAAATTGAATTCTTGTTGATCTAATATAATACATGCTTCATATTGTCCAAATGCTTGACAGACCAAGAGAGATCAAGAGAGGAACAGAAAGATGTGTGGTATTGGTTTTCTGGATGGTTAGATTAAGATCTAATGAATATTGTGTATTGCCTGAAAAAAACTTAAATTTCAGGCACTTGAGAAATAGCAACCCCTATAATATATAATATAATAAAGGAGTTGTTATATATGTGGTTTCTGAACTATTAGGAATTTCGGATAATAACAATGTCATTCAAGATATAAATCACTTTTTTCTCTATAGATAGTCTAATAATAACAAATGCACAAGTTAAGCAAGCAACGACAAAAAAAATCAGACACCTAATATATAAGAGGAGTGTATAAAAATACAACAAAAACCTTTTTTCCAATCGTCTAAAAAGGAATTCTTATCATCATTTCATCGAAGGGTCTGTCTGGACCCCATTCTCTAAACTTTGGAGTTCTAAAAATTTAGAGCTTTTGAGCTCACTTTTGAGACCTAAGCACTAATGTAAGGTAAATTAAAGTTTGAAGCTAACTTTAGATCACCTATTTGGAGCTTTAGCCCTAAAGTTTGAAAGAAATGATCCAAACAAGGCCGAAGGGTTTTTTTTAAGGGGGGACTAGATAGGTTTGCACCCCTACAACTGCATTTATTAAAGCCAAAAAAAAAACAGAGTTCAACAGAGTATTAC
>DXKC01029874.1:0-13170 GCA_031170775.1 Cymbopogon citratus
CGACGCTGGCTGCTGCCTGTGCTCTGCCTGCCTGCCTGCATGGCTGGCCGCCTCTGCGGCGCTGCGTGCCTTGCCTGCCCGCGGCGGATGATGCATTGGCATGGTCCATGCGGGCTACGGCGACGCGCATGACACGAGGCGGCGCGCGCGCGCGCGCGGCAGCAGGTTGCGCTGCTACAGACAATAGTATGGGCTAGCCTGAGTCTCTCCCGATCGATCGATCGATGGATATGATGCTCACCTAGCAGCTAGGAGGAGTAGCGTGCACACACGTGACTTGCCGTGCCAGCATGTCGATCGATCGATGGATCCGCCTGCTGTTGCTGGATCCATCTGCTTTTCGAGCTGGCCCTGGCTGCGTGGGATTGGGATCGCTCGATGGGTCGTCGACTTGTGTCCTGCTCGTGTTAGATGTACTGTCGACAGGGATCCGGTCGGGGTCCTGAGATTGTACCCAGTTCATGCATGTGACGACTGTTGTAACACTGTCCGCCATGCTGGCCTATTTGCAATGCATCTCTCTTTTATTTTTTTCCTTGTTCTCTTTTACAGTATTTCTGAAACAATATGTTTTCTATATGGTGCACAGAGATGAGATGACCGAATTGTGTTGCCATGCCACGCATACAGCACATGCATGTCTCCATCGGTTCAGGTTCTATCGAGAGTGGCAATATATATACACAACACACACTAATCAAATGTCCACCATACATAAACTTCATCTTTTATGCACGTAACTATCACGGACTGATCGTGTCGCACGCTTTGGACTTGGCCGGTTTTTTCTCCCTGGACGTACTCGTCATTCCCCTCCTCCAGCTGTAGCAGCTAGCATACGTCTTTCTTAACCGAAAAGAAACGAGACGGCAACCACTTCATTCCGTGGATTGGCAGCACCGTGTACCCTCTCGCTGGTCCTTCGGTTTCATTCGAGCTCGAATAAACAAGGAGCCAATCCATGTCGATCTAGACCTCATCTCGTGCCTCCGTGGACCCTTTTTTGCCATTATTCCAATAGTGATGGGACGTCGAACCCACGATATGAATTGAAATTCAGGTCGTTTTCATAGACGACGTCGACGGCCGGGGAAGATTTAACGGATCCGATGGCAAGGCGATATCGAAAGTAAATACTCCATCCATTTGAGAAAATATATAATTATCACATCCCGAGGAGTCAAACATTTTAAACTTTGACTAAAATTATAAAAAAATTAACTAACACTTATGAGATAAAATAAATACCGTTAGATTATTTATAAAATATGTTTTTATAATAAATTTATTTTGAGACATAAATGTTAATATTGTTTGCTATAAACTTGGTTAAAATTGATATAGTTTGAGCAGCACGCTTCCTATAGTTGTATGTTTTTTTTTAAACAGAGGGAGTAGTATATATATTCTACAAGTCTCGTAGACTCTTCAGAGTTCATACACGGGTCTTTTACCGCGGCCAGCTCTCCAATGCATCAGTTACCTCCACGACAAGTCCGTCTTGACATGACGTTAACTGACGATTCCATCGAAAGATTTGTTATTACTATTGCAACGAAATACATTTTATTGTAAGAAAAAATATACTTGTAAATAAGAAAAAAATATGTAATGGTTGCATCACCTATTCCGAGATCCTAGACATGTAATGTTTTTCAAAAAATGAGGCTAGCAAGCAAAGGAACCAATTAAGCACCCTGCTTGTTTCACTTTCTGGCAAGGTGAGGCGAGATGAGCCTGAGCAATAGATCCAACTACTTCCGAAGGCGAACATGCTGCATGTGAAGCAAGGTTTTTGGACCAGAAATACTAACTGGAGGCCCCGTGTGGCCACACTGCCATAGGGATGATTCTCTGCCAACCATATTTTAATTAAATTGGATAAATTCCAATATATATCCATTTTACAGATAGGCCGGATAGAAAGTGAATGGCAGACGAGCGGTGATGGATATTAATTTGGATAATGTGTGATACTCTAGTCTAGAGGAATAGTAGGATTCAGAGACAGGAAGACCGGAGGAAAGAAGAGCAGGCCGGGAACGGATATTATGTAGAGTAGAGTAGAGTAGATATATAGCTTTCACTGGATGTGTGTGGACTCTGAACTGTTGTGTGGACTCTGAACTGTTCTGCGTAAAAACTGACAACGTATATCTGGATGTCTGGACATCTGGTACGGCTGTTTCTACCAACGTGTTTGGATTATTGTTCGCCCCCATGGCTAATATTACAAACACTTCGATCTACTAATCAGGCATGCACATACAAATAAAGAGACTGTATATAGGCAAAATAGTCAATCTCATCCCTAGACTATTATTGGCCGAGGCTCACTTTCGTCCATCAACTTTAAAAACGTCCAGTTTAGTCATTGAGCTTTTCAATTGGAAATCAATCTCATCCGTCTCCAATAACTACTTGCCATGTGGCCAGTAGCACATGCAAAAAGACATTGCTACCCCTCCCTCCATCTTTTTTCAAATGTCATCTCAACACTAAATATGTTTTCATTACCATGGAAGGAAGCACATCATAATATCACCATCGCCAGTTGCTCCGCAAGTCCCAACTTCATCGTCACCATATGAAGAAGCTCCTTGTATTGGTCCAACTCTAGATTTTATTTTTCTGAGATAGATTAGATGGCTACAAAATGAGTAAGCGGTACCATGCCAAGCAAAGAGTACCAGTTCAATGGGAAAATGAATTATTAGATAAAAAAAGGTGGTGAATAAAATACCCAAACATTTGTGGTGTTACATTTCCTAAATTATTTTTCTCTTATGTGCAGTTACATAGGTAAAACAATCGATGCACAAAAATTCCTTAAATGGTTAGCACTTAGTACTACAGGGAGGGGCAACAATGTCTTTTTGCATGTGCTCTGGCCATGTGGCGAGTATTTATTGGAGAGGGACGAGATTGATCCGCAATCGAAAAGTTCAGGGACTAAACTAATTTAAACTGGACGTATTGAAAGTTGAAGGACCAAAGTGAGCCTCGGTCAATAATTTAGGGATGAGATTGGCTATTTCACCATTAATTTTCAATTTATGACAAATAAAACTGTTAAGCAGAGAAAATATAATATTTAATTTGGACTCGACTCAATCGAGTACATACGTCGTACGGCATGCGCAAATGATGCAGATGTGGATGCATGGACCATGCATGCATGCATGCTATATTGCTATATAATCATGTTATCTAAGTGGGGCGACAGGAGGCAGGAAATCAAAGATACACCGTACAGCCATGACTACAACCGTGCAACTAATTTTCGCAACAGTACCTAATCAGCGGTCAAATTAAGCCCTACACTTTGGCTGATTAGTGCTACGCGGCAAATAAAGTTGCAGAAGAACAAGACATTCAGTATGTTTGATCTTGAAATAACTAAAAGGATCGATGCTATATATATATACTTATATCAGCTATAGATATTGTGGATTGGAATATGAAGTACGTGCTCCGTTCTAAATTATATAAGGGATACATATGAGTTTGTCCTAATAATCAAAACACCCTGAGTTTGACAAAGTTTTCCAGCGAAGATCGAGTATTTTTTTTACAATGTTTTCTAGAGAAGAGTGTTATCTTTATGAAATCACAGAATTAATTAATTCGAAAAAATATTTTCATAATTCATCATCTAATAATGTTCTGAATAATAGAAGGTGCTTGTAGCACGCAGCTGTTCTGAATTTTCGCTCGCTCGGTGTTCCCCAGCGAAGTCCATTTTCATGTCAATACCAAAAAAAAAAAGGTTTACGCTTTTCTTAATTACAAAGTATAACACAGACACTTAATACGCACGCAAACTCACCTCTATGAACACACGTACACAAATCCTATCTCTATGAGCACCTCCGAATGACTGGGCTGACAAATCTTCAAGTTCACGAAGTCACCACAGGCACCTGTCGACGAAAACGTCGCCTACCACTTAATACGTAGCGCCGGTAAATCTCGGAAAAATCCCAGAAAAAAGTGCGAGCACCAGGATTTGAACCATAGGGCTTGTTCAGCATATTAGACTGAAGTGAATTTGGCTGGATTGTACAAAGACCAAAACCAGCCGGCTATATAAAGACCAGCTGAATTCAGTTCAGTTTGAACCTGCCGAATGGAGTCCTAGTAGATAGGTTCCATCACAAGGAACACAGTCAGCTAATCTGGTCGCAAAAGAGAAGGCACACAGACAAGAAATTGGACGAGAAGAGACGACACGTACAAATTCCGTGTGTGGACAAAAGCATTTGTACCGTTGTGTTGGGCCACGAAGTCCCCCTGGGGCCTGGCCTTGTCCCTCCCGATCTCGCTTTCTCGTCTTCTCCCGCCCGATTCGGTCCACACGATGCAATCTACTAGTAGCTCACACGGCCGCGGCCGCCGGCCGCCGATCCATTCACCGCACGCACGCACGCACGCAGATCGCGCAACTAACTGGGAGACCGACCGCGCGCGCCAACACGAGGGCGCCGGCGGCCTTCCCGGCCAGCCGCGCGCGCGCCGCCTGATGATGAGCTTTTGGTCGTGTCGGCTCGCCGGCAAGTTTTTCAACGTAAGTAGTCTCAACGGCTGGCTTGTGGCTGCAGCGGGTGGCCTAGCTAGCTAGTCGTATGCCGCCAGTTCGTTCGACGTTGGATTGTTGTAGCCGGGACACAATCGATCGAGCAATGATAATTAAGCTGGCTAGGAGCACAAAAATGTTACTCTCTCAATTGTAATTCATTTTAACAAACCTGGAGAGTCAAAACTTCTCAAGTTTGACCAGATCTACGTTGATAAGATAGTAACAATCGTGATACCAACTAAGTATCATTAAATCCGTTCCAAATTATATGGAGTCTTGTCTTCTCGAGTTGTGGCTTGCTTTATTAATAAGATGAGTGGTCAATTTTGGGTCAAATTTCAAACATGAACGAAGAGAGTATTTAGACTCTCACCATCAATAATTATATTTTTATAATATACCTATTTGATATCACAAATATCTGTAGTTTTATCTATAATTTTTGTCAAAATAACAATTTAGAATTGAGGAAGTACTAATTAGGTGTTGGAGCGCGCGTACCGGTCGTACCATCCTCAATTTGTAGGGGCTACATACATGTGATGGGGGTGGATCTGTACGACTGATGTACGTACGTGAATGACCGGCCACCAAACCAAACATTAGACAACCGAGTTCGTTCGTTGGATCATTGGAATTGGATGCATACTATTTTAGTCTTAAGGCGCAGGTACTCGTATATATCCGGCAAAGAGCATCATATCTTTGGCACATTTCCCGTAATTGTGGTACCTAGATAGCGGCCTAGCGCGCGAGAGGAGTGTATGTACGTCTGTACGTTGCATCCCCACTCTTTTGGCGCGATTACATACCCTACCTGCATCCCACTCCCACGAAATAAAAAATATTATTAGTTACCTTCTTCTAAAATAGTATAATTTAAGATGATGTGATCCAAGTCAAACTTTTTTATATAAATTTTGACAAAGTTCATAGAAAATATTATTATCATTTATGACTCTAATAAATAAATATAATTCATGAAGAATCTAATCTAATTGTAATTGTTTAGGAGTGAGGACGGGAGTACCAACCTATAGGCCTAGGCACCTAGGTACATGCGCGTCATCCGTACTGACTGAAGCTTCATCGAGCTATACGCATACGTACGTATTACGTACTAGTATGATCAAGCAACAATTTAGGCTTTACATAAATGGCCTGTCTTCAGCTCAGCAGTCATTCCATAATCCTATCATTAATCGGGTGGCCAGTCTCGATCTCACCACCTTTTTAAGCACTGCACTCTCCCGTGAGGCCGTGACCACGTGACTCCATAGCCATTGTTGGCTCCCGGACGGCCTGGTCCTCGACCACAAGTGCTGCTTGTTATTACGTGCATCGTTTGCAGTTGCCCGTATACATCGCCGTCTCTCGCGCGTGTTTGACGCATTAGATCACAGTACGCATCGTCGCATGCAATGCAACGACTAATTGGAAAAAGGCGATGGCGCTCTTGTCGGAAAACAGCACCGTACCGATCCATGAAATAAAGAAACGTACGGCACACCACGATCGCTAAAAGTCGCAAGACACCGTGTACGTCGGGCTCGATAAACCTAATTGGTCACTCCGAGTCCGAGGCCTAGCTTGTTAATTTGCCCTAATTAATCGCCTGGTCGGACGAAGCTAATAAAGCATCTCATTCCCGGCCGGCGATATATGGTTTCATGATTACGCTATAACCATCTTGCCGCAAAAACCCAGTACCACGTAGATAGAGTAATCATAAGCTATAGTAGCACGTAACGCACCACGTGCATGCAGATCCAGTACCCACGAGACGCCGTGGCGGTGGCACGTGTACCATCCGATCCACGCGTACGTTAACGTCGATGCGTCGCGCCCAGATTATAATTACGTACAACATGCGGTGCGATATCACGTACCGACGTACGGAGGCTGCATGAGCATGTTGTGCCTTGGACTGCTTCTTCGGTTTCTCCCGTCTCCACGACCACGATCGCGACCAAAAATGGAGCGCGAAAAATGCGCAAGACGGTGGAGTGTAACGTTTCCGAATAATCATACGAAGGCTCTGAAACTACTCAAGGCCCAGGATCCTTTAACAGCCCACAAACGGCCTAGCCCAAACATGAGCCCATTTCCTTTGACCAGCCCATATAATCCAACAACAACTGCCCCCACGCCGATGATGCGCCGACACCGCCCGTTCGAGCCGTGGCCCAATACATCCACTGACCAAGTGACCAGTGCCTGCCAGTCCACTACCCCTACTCCGATCTCGAGAACGCCACGCCAGCGCCACGCCACACCGTCCTCTCCCCGGCGTCGTGCCTCGTCCCAACTCCCAACTGCCGTGGGGCAATCCGGTGTGCGCGCGCGTGCGGAAGTGAACGCAGTAGGTGGGAGATCGAGGTCGCGCGCTTGCCCCACACGCCACTAAACGCCGCGCCGACGGGCTCATCAGGCGCCTTGGACGGGCTCGCCTCGGCCGCTCTGCGCTTGTGCGGTGGGTAGACTGCTGGTGCGGGAAGCCTCGCCAAACCTAGCGGGTGCCGACTGCCGACCTCGGTAGGGGGCGCGAGGAGTCGACGGGAAGACAAGGGTAAGCCTCGCTTTGCCCTGAATTGCTGTGATTTCTGGTTCATTTGTGCTTGCTTCCGTGGTGATTTGCCGCCTGCGCGTCGGATTTCTGTGTCGGTTTGTCAGAGGAGAGCCTGGATTGATCGGATTGTGCGCCTATTGTTGCGTTTACTAGGTTGCTTGTCATGTGGCTGCGACTTTCCCTTTCTGTGTTTGTGCCCTAGTTTTTGTTCAGGACCTGTTCAATTTAGTTTCCGTTACATAAGCTGTAACCCTTGTCCACTCTGTTTTTCTCCATTTCAGTCTTCTGTGTGTGTGCTACATATCGGATCAGCTGTTTGCCACCAACGTTTGCTGGAAACTTGTGATTAGAGGTTCAATTATCTAGGACGCTTAGTTTAGCTGTCTGTCTCATTGAGGATACGAAGCCTGCTGGATGAATGCTTAATGGCTTTGTGAAGAAAGATATGAGGGAACAACCGGTATTGTAGCAGGTGTAATCGGTTTATTGAAATGTTAATGCACTTGATAATTGTAACTCCTCCGGATCCATAATATTTGATACTCAGCCTGAAAGAAAAGAAGAGAATGTATATGCTGTTAAGGAGAGATGAAAATCTGCAGCAGGTCATGTTGTGCTTTTATACTATTTGCAATAATGAACTGTGTATATAGGTGTCATAGTACTCGTGATTCTGTTACTGTATGCCTAATTTTGTGAAGATTGTAATGGCTAATAGAAATATGGGCGTTTCAGTAGGCCAACTGATGCGCGTATGGTATATGTTTCATTGCTATTGCTATTGATTTCGTGTAACTATTTTCTACTTCTACTGGAAACCAACATATATTTGTTTAAAATTTATTTCTGATGGTGACTTTACACCAAATTGTTCTTTAGGACAATAGCTATAGACAGGGTTCAATAAGGTCTACCTAAAGGTTCTTTCCAATGTGATACATAAGCAGAAACTACTTCGTGGTTGTAATGATGTTACATATTCTACTGACTAAAGCCAGAAACTACTGTGCTTGTCCAGTTTCACATGTATATCACAGGAAATACTAATCTTTTTAACTTTTTTTTCCCTGTTTGATGACTTCCAGAACCATGAGTGAAACAGGGTACACTGTACAAGTCACTAATCTCTCGAGCAGAGTATCTGAAAGTGATCTTCATGAGTTCTTTTCATTCTCTGGTCCTATTGAGCACATAGAACTTATCAGGTGCTGTTTCTTTACTCTTTTTTTCAGAGAAAGTGAAGTTTATGTATCTCCCTCACTTTTCATTTCATAGTAGATAAATGACATTTTAACTTTCTTATCAAAAAAGGATAATTGTTCGCTGCTGCATATTCTGTCCACTTAAACATCCTAAAGCATTTGGTTGACAAAAACTATGCTGGTTATTTTGCTATCCATGCACTGAACTACTATTGACATTCACCATGCTTATTATACATTTACCTCATAGAATGATCTTATCTTTGGAGTACCCTAGCTCACAATTCAAAATTTTGTTTTTATGACACGCCCTTGTCATCAATTTCATGGTGAATTTAAACACTGCAGATCAGAAGAATATGGTGCCACTGCTTATGTGACATTCAAGGAACGCTTTGCCTTGGAAACTGCAGTATTACTCAGTGTAAGTTGTTTTTTACAACAGTGTTTTCCACAGAAATTGACTGTACCACTCTTGATGTGCCTGATACCCATGGTGGCTCCATGTTCTCTCAGTTAACTTACTGATAAAATGATTTTCCTATAAAGCAAGAGTTCTTGAGCCTCTATTTAAGTCTAAAATGATTTTCCTATAAAGCAAGAAAGTTCTTGAGCCTCTATTTAGGTCTTTAGTGTGTACACCATTCAATGGAAAATTTCTTTTAGATTAAGTTTCCCCTTGTAGGCTTGTGTACCTCAGAGGGCCCTAAAGCTTAATGTACACATGCAATTTTACATGTGATGTCATATTCACCTCTATCCAAACTGTCTCAATTCTTAAATGGATGTTGATATCCCCTGTCCCAAAAAACAAAGGTGCAGTGTCAGCCTTCTACGCATTTCAATTTTGTGTACATCTCCAATCTTCTCAGTTTGACATAATTCAGTTTGTGCTTTGCTTTGGAGTGACCTGGAAGCTGGCCGTATGCCCATATACTTCTTACCAAACAACTTTTGTCAACAAGTCTCCTGGGTAGCAATTACCTTTTTTTTTGTGCGCCTGACAACACTTCACATCTTTGACAGGGGGCTACTATTGTGGATCAGCCGGTATGCATAACTTATTGGGGACAACCTGAGGAGACTTTTAATTTCTGGGACAGGCCAACTTGGGAGGTCGAAGAGGAAACTGTATACAGGGTATGCATCTTGCCATTCTACTAATTTTCTGCGTAGTTAATAGTAGTCAACTAGGACAAGGAAGCATTTTTGTAGATAGAATTCATTTCTACCTTGAGCAGCCACTTTCCAGTATATGACAATTTATTGAATTTAGTGGATTGGCATCGAAGCAAATTATCTCTAGTCACACACATGATTTGCATCACACCGATCATGATTTACATGACGGATGAGTTAAAATGTGGTTTTCACACATTAGAGATGCACAGTGATAAGAACTGAAGGGGGGGAGCTTATCTCATTCCAGCATGGGCATTTTAAGATAGACTAGTTTAAATTCTCAAGATAATCCTCTTTGATGTGTGAACAGTAAATCACTCTCCCAACCCCAAATGTAGGGCTGATGTTTAAATTTTTATGAACAGAACTACCAAACATGCCAGTACAACACTACTCCACAGGAAGCTTTTACAGTGGCTCAAGATATCATGAAGACGATGCTAGCAAAGGGCTACGTGCTCAGCAAGGATGCTTTGGCTAAGGCTAGAGCCTTTGATGAGTCCTATGGATTAACAGCTGCAGCTGCAGCCAGGGCTGCAGAGCTGAGCAAGAGAATCGGTTTAACTGACAGGGTCAATGCTGGTGTTGGTGCAATGCGATCAGTCGATGAGACATATCGCGTAACGGAGACAAGCAAGACGGTTGCTACTGCCACTGGAAGAACGGCAGCTAAGGTGGTAAATGGCATCGTCAACAGCAGCTACTTCTCTGCAGGAGCCATGATGTTGTCTGATGCTCTTGCTAAGGCTGCCAAGGCCGCGGCAGATCTGGCCGCTCATGGTAGGCAGAGTTAAGTGAAAAATAAACATACAGTCCATCCTTCAGTTACTAAACTGGAGGACGAACACCTTAATATGATATTTCAAGTGATGTTTCGATGTATATTTATACCAGAGAACAGTGTTGTCAATTAAAAGAGACGAACACTGCGTTTGGAACAAACTGTTTGCTCTGATATAAGTTTAATTATTGCAAATGGAATCAAGTGATCGTGCAGTCATGTTTCCTGACTTCTGCTCATTTCATATTCTTGCATTGCTGTTGAGTTCTGCCTTTTCTTTTGACTTTGTTTTCCTCTTGGTATGCCTCTCGTTTGTTTATCTCTGATATGATCCGGTTATCAACAGCAACAAACGGGGCACCTGACGAGGCCATTCTCATTACAATCGGGACACCGCCGGAACTCGCCGACGTCGTGATACCTGTCGCCCGCGTCGTCGTCCTCGACGAAGATCTTGCAGCTGCCGTAGCACGTCTCGCACGGCACGAACCGGACGTCGCCGCAGGTGGCGCACGCCTCCATGTACCCGAGCTTCCGCGTGGGCGCGGCCTCGCACCCATCGAGCGCGCGCCCGAGCTCGCCCGCCTCGTGCAGGTAGTGCACGTCCTCGGCGCCGCCGAGGTACTGGCCGTCGACGAACACCCGCGGGAGCGCGGCGCCCGCGAAGCCGGGCCCGAGGAGCTCCGCGAGCTCGGCCTTGAAGACGGCGTGCATGGAGACGTCGCGCTCGTCCAGGCGCACGCCGTAGCTGCGCAGGATGCTGCGCACGGCGCAGCAGTCCACGAACGTCTTGCGCACGCCGCGGAGGCTCGTGAAGTACACCACCGCCTTCCGCTCGCCTCCCGGCGGCCACAGCGGCGACACCTTGGCGTCGCGGCCCTTGCTTCGCCTCCCTTCGATCTTCTCTTGGAACGCGATGATGCGGGCACGGACAAGCCCGGAAAGCTCCGGCATGTCGCCGGCGGCCGGCGACATTGGCATGTCACATGCATCCGCGTCCTTCCTGTCCTTCCTCTCCTGCTCTCTGGGTGTCTCGTCTTCGGTGGACGAGACAACCGCTGGCTGCGGCGACGGCGACGTGCCCTCTAGAGCCTCCCGGAATCCGGACAGTACCTCCGGGTCGAAGTCTAAGGCGACGACAGGCATGTCAATGTCGGCCTGCATCATCCACTGCGGCAGCGGCGGCGCCTCCAAAGCCAACTCCTGCAGCGACTCATCGAGCGGCAGACTCTTGTACGTGGCGAGCGGCGTTGGCTCGGCGTCCTCGAGCCCCGCCATGAGCTCCCACGCGTTGATCACCTCGGGCTCGTTGGGCGGCGTCAGCGTCGGCGTGCGGGGCTTCATCAGGGGCTCCTTCGCCGCGTCGTCGCCGAGGAGCACCGCGTCCGCGGCGTGGTCGTTGATGCTCTTCATCATCTCCTCCACCGACATCGTCGCGTGCCTGCACGAGCCGGAGTGACGGGCGCTGCCGGCGAGGCCGAGGTTGCCGAACATCGACACGGCCCTCAGCCGCAGACGTTGGCGGTCGACGGATGGCAGCGAGAAGCTCCGGCGCGCGCGGGCGTCGGCGCCGACCCACACCATGTCGCGCCGCGCCTCGGTGGAGGTTGCGCACCCCATCGCCGGATCACGTCGCGACGGCGACGGCGCGGCCGCGCGCTAGCCTGCCGCCTGCGGCGTCCGTGCTCACGCGCACATGCACGCGCGGTTCGATCAACCGCACCGCCAATCAATGCAATTGCAACCAAAGGATCTAGAGCTCTCGAGGCTGGACAATGGCGAGGCGAAGAATGGGATTCATGGAGGTGCAGAAACCTGAAGGTGATGCGGTTTTCAAGGAAGAAAGGGATCCAACAGTTTGGCTTATCTATTAATTAGTCCATGATGAAACGGCGGAAAACAAGAACGGAAATGACAAATATAGGACTTGAATTAAGCCACACAAAGGCCAGCTGCTGGCCAGGACTTCAATCTCTAGCTTTCGTTTCCTTTTTTTTTTTCGTATTATATGGAGCGTTGGATATAGGTGGTGTGCACGATGGAGGAGATTTCATGTATTTATAGAAAATTAAAGGAACGAATCAATGAACGGAATTGACGAAATGAAGAAAAGAAGATTTTTTTTAATGATGTCACGAATAATAATATCTTTATGTACTAGCTGACATTAATTAAAGTAGATGATATGAAAATATACTTCCTTTATAATTGAAAAAAATGACATATTGATAAACCACTTTTGTGATTGTAGTACTACTAGTAGACTATAGGTGATGTCGTTGGTCGCTTTTATTTTTAGGGATGCATTCTGCTAGCTACTAGTAGACAATTTCTTAAAGATAGTATCTTGTAAGTATGTAGGCGCTGGTAAAAAAAAACTTCTGTAAATCTATACTCCCCTCGATCGGACAAGAAAATTAAATCCAAAATATTTTGAAAAAGGAAAAATATTGTTTATAACAAATAAAAAGAAGAATTATGCAAATTTCAGTTGAGAAAGTTGTAAAATTATTATTTATACAATTGGAGAATTAGGTTAGAAAAATAATCTCATACAATATTGAAGGACCGTATACTCAGATCCACTCTCGCGGTTGACCGCCGGGTGGCTTCCGTGCGGCCGATTCCAGTGGGTCTGATCTTCTTTTTCTTTTCTTACTTGCTGATGACACGAGATTCCAGTTCGGCGGTCGACCGCCGAGCGGCTTCTGCGCGGTCGATCTGTCCGCTGACGCCAACGCAAAAAATACCAAACATTTATTTCTGTTGTTTATATTTTCTGAACTATATATTTGTTTTAAATTTCGTTTGCACCATTGTGTTCTATGCGACGAGACGAACAAAACTAGATCCCACT
>DXKC01029903.1:0-10084 GCA_031170775.1 Cymbopogon citratus
GACCAAAAGGGATATGAGGTGCAAATATTTTTTGGGTGCGGTTATTTTTGAAATATTGATTAAATAAGGATTAAAATTAAGAAAAAATCCTATATATACAGCTCAATTACTGCATCTAGCATTCTCCAAAAAAAAAGGGGGACAAAAAGAAAGAAAGAAAAAAAAAACCTACATCCTGCATGTATAAATGGGGTAAGGGGTAAATGTAAGTTGTGCTATTCGTGCAAACCCTATAGCTTGATTTGACCTTTTGTATGAGGATCTTGCAGCAGGTAGGAAGCAATGCCGATGAGGCAGCCTGCTAATCTCTCCGGCAGACGACCTTCAATTATGTTTACAGATTTGTTGCCGTTGGGATTCTATCTATTGTTTTCTTTCATGGTGAATGATATGTACATATCTTCATGAGAGAATTACCCATGCCAAGTCTCACCCTAATTTGGACTCCTGGTGTTTGGTGAGCTGAAGTTACCATCTTGAGACAAAAATGCTGGTTTTGACATCTCTCGCAATTCACCACGCTCTAGTGAAATAATCCTGTCAGCCATTAGGATCATTTCCTGCCGATGAGCAATGATGATAACCTGTATTCAATCACAGCAAGGGAAGAAGTTACTTAGCAATAGATTGATATTGGAAAGTACGTCAATGCAGGAATGGCCACACAAAAACTTACGGTCACTGAGTGTTTTGTGATTAGATTACTGAGTGCTTCTTTCAGTAGCAGCTCAGATCTGATATCCAAAGCAGAAGTTGCTTCGTCCATTATCAATATGGAAGAATTCTGATAGATTGCCCTGGCAATAGACAACCTGCGGATAAAAACACACCGTACAAATTAAATCGATCTGCTCTGGCAGAAGAGGCTACTAGATAGTGTGTGGTCAACATCTATAACTAGTTTAGCTTGTGACACAAGCATTTTACCTTTGTTTCTGTCCACCGCTCAAACTAGAACCTCTCTGCCCCACATTTGATTTGTATCCTTCTGGCAACATCTTAATGAACTCCTCAGCATTGGCAATCTTAGCAGCATACTCAACCCTATTCATGTCAATATCTCCCACAGGATCTCTATAAGCAATGTTTTCAGCAATTGTCCCAGAAAAAAGCATCTATGAAATAAACAAGATCTATGAAATAAACAAGAAATGAATAATGCAGGAACACAATGATACTGAAAAACATACATAAGTACATAACCTACATGCAAAACAAAAAGATACTTAGGATTGTATCTTGTGTTGTTGATTGAGCAACTAGTTTCTCATTAGAAGTGCATATGAAAGATTAATAAAAATATCATTTCAAACACAGAGAATGTGATGCAGCAGAATAATAACCAAAATGGAGAACTAAAGAGTTCCATACTTGAATATACAATTTTGATCAAGAACTTGAAGCACTAAAAGATTTATCCGTCGTTTGACATGAAAATATGACTTGCTTTCCATCTCTGCTATTCACATGATACAATGATCTAACCACAGGGCAATACTTTTTCACAAATAGAAACCAAACTATAAAATCTTAAAAATATGACCTACATGCCACATGTCTCTGCATTTACAATGGATCTAATCTGGGAAGATAACAGCATCTGAGGAGACAACAATAGAAGGGGGAGATCATGCATGCACTAGACTTACAGTGTCCTGTGAAACAAAAGCAATATGTGTTCTCAAGCATTGCAATTGAATGTCCTGAATATCATGGTTGTCCAGAAGTATACACCCTACAAGGAAACAGCATTGTATCCATGTTATAAGAAACTATACAGTTTAAATGACCAAGAAAAGGAAATGTGAGATCTTGAGGTTAAGGCAAAAGATGAAGACATATACAAGGTATAAATCTGCTCAGTATTTACAGCTGTTTAGTTCAATACCTTTTTGTGGATGATAAAGACGGAGGAGTAATTTGGCAAGAGTAGTTTTGCCTCCACCAGAAGGGCCAACAAAAGCAATTATTTCTCCTGGTCTAATATGAAGGTTCACACCATCTGCCACTGGAGGCATGCCATCATCATATTTGAATGTAACATCATGGAACTTAATGTCCCCATTAACACTTTGTAAATGAATTGCCCTTGGATCATCAGTCACCTAGAAACACAAAGAAGGAAGTGACTCATCACTAGAGGGAAACAACAACAACAATGTACCACATTTTCTTGGTTAAATCAAAACTAATCACATTCTGCACAAAATGATATTTTCTCAAAAAATGAAATGTCAAATTAATTTAATCAAACTCCAATACATTTCTTTGTTCCTTCAAGCAGTATATCCACTGGCAAAGAATAACTAAAGGAAACTTGATCAGCTTATACAAAATAAAATAGTTAAATAGGTATGCTAGATCTCCCTGGAAAAGTAATCAAGGTTATTGACACAAAATTGTCATGGGTTCTAATGGAAGGGCAAGGAACCGGCCAATGGCGGCTATTGTTTAATCGTTTTACCAAAAGTGTGTTTTGTTAACAACACTCTTGTATCCCCCACTTCAGGGAGACACCAACCAGGTGCTGGCCTTTGGTGACGTCTGCTTGTGGTTTGGTTTGGGCCCAGTTGCAGTGTGATATGCCCTATAGGGTGAAGCTGGGGTTCTGGGGTTTCTCAGCTGGTATGGTTGAGAGTTTGTTCTTAACATAATAACGCAGGGGAGGTCTTTCTGCCACCAGCCAAGTTTTTTTTTATTTATAATTTTATTTGCTAAGCAGGTTTGTGTTCTATTCAGGAGATTCGGCCTCCAGATGTGTTATTACTGTGAACTGATTTTGTTGTTGGTTTGTTCATGTTTGAAGCATGTGATATGATCTTTATATAAGTGGGTGTGCGCAAGTGTGTGGGTGTACTGAACCATTTTCTCTATTTGAATTCACCTCTCCTGCGTGTTCATTTTTCTTTGGGTAATGAAAAGATTAATACACTTTTGGACAGTATAAGTTATCCAATACCCTTCTTATAATATATTGCAAAAGGAAAAATCAATTGATAAGAAACAATAGATAGTGAGTACCTCAGGGTTGAACCTCATAAGATCAAATATGCGTTCCAATGCTGGTTGTCCTTGCTTATATTCATTGTATGCCTTCCCTGCATCCTAAGGCATTTGAACAAGCTGCAATTAGAACTAAATCAAGATCATGCTTAATACAAAAGAAGTGGCACATGACTACATGCAAGAAAATAATAGGAATAAACGTAAATATACTATCACATGTTATATATAATTTTGAAAGTTTTCTCGAACAAAATAACCATCTCTTCAGCTTCCAATGAACATTAGCAGTACGCAAAGTGTAATTCAAATTTAATGATTTATTTTTACAATCAAGGCAATTATCTCCTTGGCATAATTGCATATGTTTATATGTTTTCTTTTGAAATAGCTAGTGTAAATGTGTAACTTCTCTTACGTTCAAAAAAAGCGTGTAACTTCTCATTCAAGAAAAAATAAGGTGAGAAAGCAACATAAACAATAGGAAACTAATTAATGTAAATGTTCAATTGACCTGAATAGGCTCCACAACAAGAGCAAGTGCTGTTAGGAAAGACAGAAACTCTTCAGCATGAAAGGATGAGCCTGAAACAACTATTGACCCAGCACAAAGCACAAGCAGGCCCCCAATGTATGTTGCTCGAACAGCTTGAGGTATGAGAGTCTTCATTTTCTTCTTACTCAAATTATTCTTCAAATCAGCACGAGCTAACTTTTGGAATCTCATGATCTCCTTAAGTTCCCCATTGTTTGCCTTCACAGTGAGCATAGACGGAAGTACCTACAAAGGAAATTGGTAAAGTTGTAAATAGAAGTCCTTGCACAGCCGTTAATTATTTTCATATGCAAGTGAACAAATAAATACGACTAAACCAGACATCGTTGAGATATGCTGTGAGCATGGCAAGGCTATGATGCGCCTCCTTGGATATTTGACGAAGCCTTTTACCAAGACTGACTATGACGAAGCACATGCATGGTATTACCTGTTTATACAATGGAAATTAAACAATGCAAATAGAAGTGATCATGAAACAACAATATGAACTCTGGACTTGGCTACTGGCTCTGACCGTTGCTGCAAGCAATGAGAGCATGGGATTGATTGTCACCATCTGAATGGCCATCGTTACCAACTGCAAGCTTGTCGGCACAATCGTCTGTGTCAAATTAGTAGTCAGAATACATGTATGTGCAAAGTACCATGCATTGGCACAATTGCTGGGGAGTTGGACACTGGACTGACCATTATAGCACCCATAATGAGTTGTGTTATTTGAGGTTTTTTCATCCATGATTGAAGAAGTAATCAACATATTTGAGTATCAGTAAGAGCAATCAAATTTGGTGAAAATTTAACTGGTAACCATATGCTTACTAGTGGTAGCGCAAGATTGGACGAAAACTCAAATTCAGAAAGTTCAAATTTTGAATTTGAAGACTACCAAATCAACAATTAAACTAATGGCTATGCAGGCATTTCATCAAACAGCTGACCTACATTCCATAAAACTAGCAAACATAGCAACTTTCACATCGATATAAAAAGAATGCAAGGCTCCAGGAACCTCACGTTGAGCACGGAGAACACAGCGTCCGCGACATCGTCTGCCTCGTCGGTGATCCGGTGCGCGACGTCGCCCGCAGCCACCCCACCCCTGCCCTCAAAGAACGCGAGATCGCGCTCTAGGAGGCGCTCGAAGGCGCGCTCCCGGAGCCGCCCCGCCGCCCGCAGCGCCGCCTCCCAGAGAAACGCCTGTTGCGCGTACGCGGCGGCGGCGCGCGCCGATGCGAACGCAGCGAGGGTGACCCCGCCCCTGGCCGCCACCTCAACGGCCGCGCCCCCTCCCCCGGCGCCGCCGCCAGCGGCGAGCGCGCGCGGCAGGCGCCCCGCAGCGGGCACTGCGCGGGAGAGGCAGTATACGGCGACGGCGGCGCACGCCCAACCCTTCGCGACGGCCTCCCACTCGGCGGTAATGTAGGGGAAGACATCAGACAGAGGATAATGCTGCGGCTGCGGCGGCGGCGGCGGCGGCTTCGCGCCACTGGCGGTGGCGCGAACGCGGAAACTGAAACGGATGGCGCACGCCGCTGCCGGTGTCGGGATCAGAGCCCGCCTCCGCGCATGAGCCACGCCACCGTGGGTCCGCGGCGAGAGGTACGGGTTTGAGGTTAGAGTTCGGGAGACGTGGGTGGAGAGAGGCGGAGGAGCCACGGCCATGGCGTCTGAAGTGGCATACGATGCGAAGGTGCGGGAAAAAAGATGCGACGTCGCCGGCACCATGACAGAACTGCACACGCGCCACGCCACGCCACCAACGTGTTGGTCCGGCTCCGGCGCTCTCATGCTAGACTCTAAATCACATTTCATTTTTCCTCTATTCGATTCAAAATTATCGTTTTTTACTACTCTTTATTTATTTTTGAGAGACTCTTTAAATACTATACTATGGTGACTTCCAACAATTTTTTTCACACGTAAATTTTTTGACAAACTATTAAACTATGGAGAAAAGACGGAGAATTTGTTAGAGACACGACAAGACAAAAGAGAATATTCGTTAACTGTCCAAATAGAGATACAGAGTTTTCATCCTCTATTTATGGTTTTCTTATTTACCGAAAGGTAAAAGGAGAGTTAGGGCAACCCCAACCAATAGCTTATCCAAGTCCTTATCTTATTTTCAGGGTCCAAAACACAAAGATACTTCTTCTTCTTCTTCTTTTTGACGATAAAACACATTATATATTGATTAATAGCAACTTGCTGTTAGAACCATTATATTGTTAATGGATACAGTTTAGAGTGCCATAATGAAAGGACACTCAAGATCATATTGTGCACATGCACAAATACTATCGAATCTAGTCAGATTAAGTTGAAAAGCAACAAGCGTTTGCTTGGCAAGCGAATCAGCCATTTGATTTTGCCTTCTGTTCACTCTTCTAATTGCAATTGATGAGTCTTGAATGGAGGTGTTGATCTGAGTAAGAGGCTTAATCTTCCAGTCCGGAGGATTCTCAAGATCTGGTCCATTAAGAAAGTGAACAAGTTGCTGATTATCATTTAGAATGGAACATTGCTGGATCTGCAAAGAGTAGAGAATCTTTGTTGCTAACGCCATGGCCGCCGCTTCCGCCATTAGAACAGAGGTAGAAGACCTCATTGCTGTCTTTATGAAGATGCTTTGTGGTGGATGAACCTGCATGTTGACAAGAAAAATACCTAGACCAGCAGCAGTTTGACCATGAGATGGAGTATCGGGGGCAGTAGCAGCATCAGTGTAGCAGCGCCAGCCCTCTAAAAGAGTTGGCTCTTGAATCAAGAGGTTGTCCCTGGAATGCTCTGAAGCTATCTTTTGTTGCTGCCCTGCAGAATCAATGATCATACCTTGGCTTGGTTGATTCATTCTTGTAGTATGGTTTGGATGGGAGAGGATATTTGTAGCTCTTTGTTCTTGGGTGCAGTCTTGGAGACCTATACCTTGGAGGTGGGTGTTCATATGAGCATTTGTTGCATGGTGAATTTGGGTAGCTGTCCAAGTTCTCCTTTAAAACCTGTTATCATTTCTAGCTTTCCAAATATACCACAAAATAAATAAAGTTTCAATATGGTTAGTTCCAAAGGGCTAGTAGTAATAAGTGCAAGTAGAGTTGTTTGAATACCATCTAATTCTTCAGGAAGTGTACTGGTGTCAATAGTAGGGTTTGCAGTGGACCAAACTTCAGTAGGTAGAGTACATTTAAAGAAGAGATGTTGATCAGTTTCAATAGCACTACAGTAAGAACAATTTTGAGAAATGTGAATTGAATATCTACCATCTCTCTCTCTGCAGTAGCAATAGCCTTTCTAATAAGCCTCCAAGCAAAGGTTTTGAGAATGGGTGGGAGAGATTTACTTGTCCATACCTTTTGTAAGATGGAATTTGCATCATCAGAGATACTCCTTGAGCCAGTAGAAGGCAATTGATGCACCTGTTGAGAAGCCAAAAATTGGTAGGCTAATTTGGATAAACACTTACCATTCTTGGCTGGGTTCCACCTGAGAATATCAGTTGAGTCAGAGTTGACAATAGGAGTAGGGAGTAGCTTCAATGGTTTGGACAGCTCGTGCACTAAAGGTGGAGGTCAGGAGAGGATGATTCCAATTGTGAGTGCCAGGAATCCAAAGTTCAGCCACAGAATTAGGAAGGGGGTTGGTGACAACTGGGGTGATGAGATGATCATGTATTTCTTCCCAAATAGGAGTCCAAGAAGAGGGCCAAATGGAAGAATTCCCTGCATGAATTTGATAGGTGGAATTGTTATGCAGAATTTCCTTAACCTGCATGATAGAAGACCAAAATATAGATCTTGACCCCCTGTAAGGAGCCGTCCAGAAAGAATCATTAGGATAATATTTTGCCTTAAGAATAGCTAAAAGAAAAGGGTTACTATTATTGGCTATCTTCCAAGCTGCATTAATGATGAGACTCTTGTTGATCATCTCCATATCCCTTACACCTAGTCCTCCTTGTTGAACTGATTTGCATATATCTTCCCAGAATCAATAGGCTATTGGCGTAGTCTCTTGTTCTTCCTGCACCCCTGCCCACCAAAACCTTTTGATAATAGAGTTTATCTTCTCAATGAAGGTTTTAGAAAAAAGCACAGTTGAAAAATACTTCTTCAACCGGTCTCCTATCCGACGCCTGAAGTATGAAGACACCTCATTTTTCTCTCCTCGTCCCCGCATCTTACGGACTTTGATCTCATGCCTCATCCGATAGAGCAGAGCAATGGCCTTCTTCCTGTGCCACCTCGGAGTTCTCCATGATGATATCCAAAGATGTGATGCAATAGCTTCAAGGATTGTTGTAGGTTCGTGCTCATGTCCAATACATGCTCGTGATGGGTTGGGACAATTCTTCCACCTCCAATGCATGCAATCCAAACTCACAAGCATTCTAGCCCTCCGCTGCCCACTCGCAAGTGATCTAGTTGTGTTGTTCTTATTAGGGACTCTATATGTACTCCTCTCCAAACACTTCAACAACTTTGACAAATCTTTTAAGGCTTTCTATGATAGTACTTTCATCGGACAAATACGATGTATTGATCCATAAAATCAGCTGGTACTCCATAACTAATCATTGAAAAGGTGGTAATCTTTTGTAGAGGTGTTAACCCGAGTCGTCCAACTCTATCTCTTTTATGCTCGAAATAATTATCATTATGCACTACATCTTGAACTATGCGAAGGTATAGCGTACGAGACATCCTAAACCCGAGGGACAAATCCAAACTAAGCAAACATGGACATAGGAATATGGATAAAGAAGACAGACAATAAGTAATAGGCTATTAACAAACCTGCGTCAGAAGAAAGTTGACCTATAGGTTGGATTCTCATATAAATAGTCGTTGTACAACTTCCAATGCCCACTTTCTTTGTCTCGATGAATGTATTGACGCCCAGGTACAAACCACCCCATCTTTGAGCACGGAGAGCTAGATATTGAGTGTGTGCTTAGTGTAAAGCGGTGAGGATTTCATCAATATCATGGTCAGTTGGTCACCACATTAGATGAGAAAGATGAATCTAGTCGGGAAAACGACTCATTTTCAATGGACAAGAAGCAACACAATGTCGGAAATTGGTTCAGAGAAGGGAGTGGCATGCATATACATAGAAGATTTGTCAGTCTTCGAACGGCTATATGGCACTCTTCAAGCGTCTATATCAAACGGTCGATCATTCAACGACTATATTGCAAGTGCTCTCTATCTACATTAGTTATATTTTCAATGGACAAGAAGCAACACAACTTGAAGATTTGTCGGCCCAGTCCTTTGAAGTTGCTCATAGAGGAGGGTTTGCGTACGCCTGTTCAAAGGAGTGAGTGCGTGTGCGTTTTGGACGTCTGTGTTGTACTGTGTAACTAAAAAAACAAGAATTTACAAAGCTCCGAGCGACACATGTAAGGGCGTGTCTGGACCAATCAAGTTTGCCAATCTGTGGACCAAACAAGCCCTGAGAGCTCGGGGGCGTGTTTGGTGGCCTTTGCTTGGCTTGGCTGGACAAACATAACAACGTTTGGTTGGTCTGCTCGCTACTTCAGTTCTCGTGCTGTCAAGCTGCTCTTTTTCCTTCTCCAGGTCTAGTAAACCCAAATCCACTCTGGGGACCGTGGCGTAGCCCGGTTGGTGTGCCTTCCAGGTGTGGAAGCCACCGGTCGCGTGTTCGAGTCCTGCTCGAGCGTGATTTCCCACCGGGGAGTTTTCCCCAAATTAAATATCTACAGCCTCTTACGCGTGGAGCTACAAATGGTACTATGACGTGTCCGTCGTCTACGAAGCCTTGGAGCCTCGGTGATGTCAAGAAGGACGCTGTCTTCTGATCTGTGTGTAGTCGTAGGTTTGTTTGTATACGGATGGTGTGAGTTGTGTGCGTAGTGTTGAGTGGGCATGCATGTATATGAACAGATTCTACAGCTATACCAGATGAGAGGCTTTTTTTTTTTTAAAAAAAGAAAGTCATATTCTCGTCTCTCCTGCCTCTACTTGCCGCCAAACTTCTACCACTGTGGTCCGCAGCGCCGTACAAGGCGTACACTCGCTACTGCACTCCTCTACAAAAGTCACAAGGGCATGTAAGTCCCCAACCTCAATCCACTGGCTTGAATTATATATTCCTTTTTTTTAAAAAAAATATGTATTTGTAACTTGTAAGATATAAGTCACCTTGTGTGGAGTAAATCCTCTTTTTCATTGAGAATATCATTGTGCACATTTTCTTCTTTGTCTACGAAAAATAGTGGTAATTAAAGCTTTTGACTTTGTAGTCTGAAAGAAAATAGCAAGCTGATCCCTTTTATTTTGACCTTCAGTGCATGCAATGAGCCAATGATACTGAAACGCCCATGAGCCCATGACATTTGAGTAGATGAAAACAAAGTTTCATGGCAGGCCGCTGAATCCATCCCGTCCCTGAACTGAGCACGTAACGAGTGACCTGTTGCCTGTTGGTGACGCCGGGAATCTAGGCGTGTAACGTGACGCAGCCACCGTAGAAAACCGCGCTCCAGCAGCGTCAGTGGGA
>DXKC01029919.1:0-11996 GCA_031170775.1 Cymbopogon citratus
CTTTTTCTAATCAGACACTAGGACTAATCAGAGCTGCTCTAAATATCATTATGAACTGAACTTGTGTTTATTTATATTATTATTATTATCCTTTTGAGGTATGATCCCTGTTTTGAGTAGAAATACTGATCTAGTGAACTTCTTATCACATGTGTATTAGAATGCCT
The DNA here is from genome assembly GCA_031170775.1 of Cymbopogon citratus. Classification (NCBI taxonomy): domain Eukaryota; kingdom Viridiplantae; phylum Streptophyta; class Magnoliopsida; order Poales; family Poaceae; genus Cymbopogon; species Cymbopogon citratus. The sequence continues at coordinate 168 of DXKC01029919.1, forward strand.
ATAATTCACTTTACTCTTAGATCCTTCCTAGTGGTAAAATTATAAATAACGATACCTGGAACTTTCCTGGGTGAAATGTTACAACTGGGTTTATTTTATCGATGCGCTTGCGGATAACCTTTAATATATTTTTGGGCTAAGTGTTATGATATTTGAACCAACATTTCTGGCGCTGTTAGGGATGACAACCTAGCTTAAGCGACGTTAGAGGTGTCAACAAAGATGAAGCTAGATTCTTCACAGAAGAAGAAGCTGACCTTTCTAAGGATGAACCTTTAGATGAGTTTGTAGAGCCACCTAGACCACCTATTGAACTTAAACCTTTACCACCCGGTCTTAGATATGCTTTTTTAGGTGACAATCCAGAGTATCCTGTTATTATAAGTGATAAACTCACTCAGGAATAGACTCTTCGCCTAATGGCTGTCTTAGAACAACATCAGCTAGCTTTTGGCTACTCACTCTAGGACCTGAAAGGAATCAGTCCTGCTCTTTGCACTCATCGCATTCCTACAGATCCTAATATTCCACCATCTAGAGAACCCCAACGTAGACTCAACAATGCGATGAGAGAGGTTGTTAAGAAAGAAGTGTTGAAACTATTGTATACAAGCATCGTTTATGCTGTGCCGCATAGTGAGTGGGTAAGCCATGTCCAAGTTGTGCCTAAAAAGGGAGGCATGACTATTGTCCAAAATGAGAAGAATGGGTTGATCCCTCAGTGAACCGTCACAGGATGGCGGATGTGCATAGATTATAGAAAGCTTAATAAGACAACTAAGAAAGATCACTTTCCATTGCCTTTCATTGATGAGACGCTAGAGCGACTAGCCAACCATTCCTTGTTTTATTTTTTGGATGGATATTCAGGGTATCATCAGATCCCTATCCATCCCGATGACCAAAGCAAAACAATCTTTACATGTCCATATGGAACCTATGCCTATCGTAGGATGTCTCTTGGGTTATGTAATGCACCTACGTCTTTTCAAAGATGTATGATGTCTATATTCTCTGATATGGTTGAAAAGATTATAGAAGTTTTCATGGATGATTTTTTTGTTTATAGAAAAACCTTTGATGATTGTCTAGAAAACTTAGATAAAGTTTTGTAAAGGTGTGAAGAAAAGCACTTAGTCCTTAATTGGGAAAAATATCATTTTATGGTTAGAGAAGGAATAGTGCTAGGACATTTAATATCTGAAAGGGGTATTGAGGTAGATAGAGCTAAAATTGAAGTAATTGAACAGCTACCTCCACCTGTTAATATGAAAGGAATTAGAAGTTTTCTTGGCCATGCTAGATTTTATAGAAGGTTTATTAAAGAATTTTCATTTATTGCTAGACCTCTTACTAGACTGCTAGCCAAGGATGTTCCTTTTGAGTTTGATGATGCATACTTACAAGCTTTTGAAATACTTAAGAAAGCACTTATTTCAGCACCAATTATTCAACCCCCTAATTGGACTTTACCTTTTGAAATTATGTGTGATGCTAGTGATTATGCTGTGGGGGCAGTATTGGGACAAACTAAAGATAAGAAGCATCATGTAATTGCCTATGCTAGCAAAACACTCACAGGACCTCAACTTAATTATGCAACTCTGAAAAAGAGCTCCTTACTGTTGTTTTTGCTATTAATAAATTTAGATCTTACTTAGTGGGAGCAAAAGTAATTGTTTATTCTGATCATGCTGCTTTAAAATACTTGCTCACTAAGAAAGATGCTACACCCTAATTAATAAGAAGGATTTTACTACTCCAAGAATTTGACTTAGAAATAAAAGATAAAAAAAAGAGTAGAAAATTCTGTTGTCGATCACTTGTCTAGAATGCAGTTTGAGAATCCGCAGGAACTACCCATCGACGACTCACTCCGGGATGACATGCTCTACCAAATTAACAAATCCGACCCCTGGTACGTAGATATTGTTAATTTTATGGTTGCAAGTTATGTGCCACTGGGAGGCAACAAAAGGAAACTCATCTAGGAGAGTCGTTCACACATTGAAAGGTGTCATGCATCACCATATGGAGGACACTATGGGGCATTCTGAACACATGCAAAGATCTGGCAGTGTGGATTCTTCTAGCTAACAATGTATGAAGATACAAAAGAATTCATACGAAGGTGTGGCCTGTATCAAAGACATGGCAATATCAATACAAGAGTTGCCATGCCACTTATCAACAATCTCCAAGTCGAACTCTTTGACGTCTGGGGAATTGATTACATGGGACCATTCCCTCCATCGAAAAGATATGAGTATATTCTGGTGGTAGTGGATTATGTCTCCAAATGGGTTGAAGCCATGCCATGCAGGAATGCTGACAGTATTCATTTACGAAGGGTGTTTGAAGAAATAATATTTCCAAGATTCGGAGTTCTAATGATAGTGATCAGTGATGGGGGATCACATTTCATCGACAAGCATTTTGAACATTACTTGTTGAGACATGGGATACGTCACAACGTCGCTACCCCTTATCATCCTCAGACAAGTGGCCAGGCAGAGACAACAAATAAACAAATCAAGAATATTCTATAGAAGACAGTACATGAGATGGAGACTGTATGGAAGGACAAGCTTCATGATGCACTTTAGGCATATCGAACAGCATACAAGACACCTATTGGGATGTCACCATATCAACTGGTGTACGGGAAGACCTATCACTTACCAGTAGAGCTAGAATTCAAAGCTCACTGGGCTATCAAGAAGTGGAACATGGACCTTCAAGCAGCAGGGGACAAAAGAAAGATGCAACTCTCTGAGCTTGAAGAGTGGAGAGAAAAAACCTATCATAATGCCAAGATCTATAAAGAGAGTGAAGAGATGGCATGACAAGAGGATCAAGAAGGAGTTTGCCCCAGGAGACAATGTATTATTTTTTAATTCCAGGGTGAAGCTCTTCGAGCATGGAAAGCTTCGAAGTAAGTGGGAAGGACCATTCGATGTGGTGAGCTCATCATCGCATGGAGCCTCACACTGCGCAACAACGAAGGTACGTTATTCAAGGTAAATGGTCAATGCCTTAAAATATTTCTAGAGCCCAATAATGAATTAGAGGAAGTAGACTCACTTGCTTTTATTATTAAAGGGATATAGGGTCCAATTTTTATTTTTGAAATTTCAGGGATAACTAACTTTTTCTAAACAATAAAAATATATAAATAATTTTGCAAAAAAGTTGAAGTGGTTCGGGCTCGACGGCCGGGCGGCCGCCCGAAACCCTAGGCGCCCGCCCGTGCCCAGAGGCAATTTGCCGCCGCCTTTCTGGATCACGATCCATTCACCTCCCTTATTTGAGAAAATATATTTTTGGATAATTCGATAATTTCTTTCCGAATTATTCCCCAAAAATTCCTTAATTAAACCCTTCTCTCCCCTATATAAACAACCCATGCCTCTAGCCATTCTCATTCAATGCTAAGCTTTTTCTCTTCTTGTTTAGAAGACTCCTACACCTTTCTATGCAGCCATGGCTAAGAAATTTGAGAACTTAGAGAGGAGGATGATCCCTTATGGGATTGACCCCAACACCATTCCCAGAGATGAGCCTTAGTGCAAGGCCCTCGTTCCAGTTAATGAGCCTAATCCCCTTATTAGCATTCCGCCAAAGCCGTGCAGCCACGGGTGCTCTTACTTTGCCCAGCCAAATATCATTGCACCCCCTGCACCATTGCTCCTAGGAGGACCTCCTCCAAAGGGTCCTATTGTTGTGCTGCCTGCTGGAACCAAGCTCCAGACCCCTAAGCATAATGAGGTGCTCATGGGTGTGAAGACCAACAAGGATGGGGAGATCGTTTATGCGAAGTACAGTATGGGAGAACGTACTTGTTTTGAGGGAGTTTGTGCTCACCCAAGCAAGGTGAAATTCATTCCTCCGAGAAAGCTCCCAAGAACACTATGGCCGCTGTAGAAAAGCCGCGCAAGCGTCGCAGGACTATGGCAGATCTAGAGCAGAAGCTGGAGGAGTATCGTGCCATCATCGCTTTCTTGGAAGCTTGTCAGCGTGTTCAGAACAGATGTATTTCCCACAATGATAAGAGGCTGCTCAATTTAAACATACCATAGCTAAGATAGAAAAGAAAGTGAAGGCCTTAGAGAGCCTCCTTTGAGAGACAAGTTATCATAGCATTGGATAGGGCGAGTGAGTTAGTTAAAATTTTAATTTCAAAAGTTTGTTTAATTCCCTTGTAATTAGTGCCCTATATGATGATGCAATAAAGTTTTATATTATCAGATATTGTATGTGCCTCTTTTGTCTTCACCATGTTGTGAATGAAGGATAATAGGAAACCAGTGTGCGGGAGGCACTCGACGATCGAAACGAGCAAATTTCAGCGAAATACTAAAAATATTTGGGAAGACATGACATGAGGACGGCACTCGGTGAAGTAGACCCTGAAAGGCCACCAGCCACGGGCGGCCGCCGGCCACCTTGGGCGCTCGCCCAAGGAGTGGGCCCTCCTGGTCCCAGCTTCGACCACGGTCAGGTATGGCCCTCCCTTGTTACAAAATTTTTTATTGTTCGCACTGTTTTGATCTAGAATGAAATATATTGAATTAAAATCATCTTAAATAAAAATTGAAAAGGTAGATTATTTTAATCATGACTCAACTATAGACTCACACTATGATAATTCCTAGAAATTTCTGTTGTAGTTGGGAACTAAATTATAAGGATCCCATATTACTTAGGTTGTTGTGGAAAGTGATATAGTATGAATCATGAGAACCTGATTTCTAAATGTCTAGTCATTTGGAGAATTTAATTTTGAAAATTTTAAATTAGTAGCTACAATTCTCCTCTGTAGTTATAAATACCTATAGAGCCTTAGCAAAATTAGAAAACCAGCACATAAGCTCTTATTTGTGTTGAGATTAGTCAAACCGTGTTAGACCCTTGTTGAGAGGATGTCATGCTTATAAGATCAAAGTACACGTACACCCACATATAATTGCTGCTCCTACACTGGGAGTACACAGTAACATGCTTTCCACTTTTCATCTATCTCCTACACTGGGAGAAGATGCGTATACTTAATAGGATTTCAAATTGCTCCTAGTTGTTATCAAAAATTTTAAAGTTTGTCTTCAATATCATTATTGTTGAATGAGACATGGAGCCATGCAAAATAGAGCATTGAAAAAAAAGAAGTCTAAGTGTTCTAAAAAAAAGTATGATGGCCCATGATCTCCAAAGAGTGATGTTCATTTTTCTAAACACAAAGTTCAATAAAAAGGAGCAATATTATTATTTTTAGCCACCAAATATTCCACACACATGCACACTTAGTCTTGGAGTATGGCATTTCCCTCTGAGGATCCTGTTTTGACTATACAATATGCACAAGTAAAGAATTCTATTCCTTGGAATACCTTTCAAACTCCATATAAGCTTTTAGGATATAGCATAAGGCATTCATGCCTCAGTGAGTTCCACAAATACCACATATAATTAGTGATATGAGTGCACTACATGATGAAGAAGGGTAAGCTAAGTTTTCTTTATGTAAATATTATAAAACTCCAAAGTGACAGGACTAAAGAAAATAGGAGCTCTACTTTATATTGTTCCATCCTCAACTTCCTAAAGTTTTATGGTATACACTTTGAATCCCGTAGTACAGATATGAGTAAGGAATAATCTAATGTTGATGTCTTAACCTGAGATTATGTTTAAAGTAATTTATCCTTTTTTCTCGAGGACGAGTAAAAGACAAGTGTGGGGGAGTTTGTTGACGGTAGATAACTCTTAATTTTAACCATCAACTTAATATGAAAAAGGACTCATATGCAAACACCTGGTAGAAATAGGGCTATGACTAACAGAATTCCATGAGTTTTGGTGAATATCTGTTTCTGCAGGGAGATAACTAAAAATAAGCAAGAAAGACCCACGTATCAGGTTTACATAGAGAGAAAAGACCGAATACCAACTTTTCTGTAATCTGAAAGATTCGAGAAGACACTCGACCGAAAGAGAGGCCAGGCTGGCCTGCTGACCTGGCGCTCGCCTGTGGGCCCAGTCGCCCGCCTGGCCAGGTGGACCAATGAGGTTCCACCTCGCGGATCCTGCCTCCACCGACTTTGAGGATGAATAATAACCATGTGTTTAAGTTGGTTTGATCCAAGGGCTATGGTGCATTCTACAGGGCTATATAAATAGGGCCCCTGCCCCTTGATCAAGAGAGAAGAATTAGAACTTATTGTATAATTCATATTTTCTAGAGAGAATAGCTAGGGATTAGCAACAAGAGATATTGAGAGAGTATAGGGTGGAGATAGAAGTGGAGAAAGCCCGGCCTGTTGGTGTCTTCTTCCAGTTGTATCTACGGATCAAGTCTCCTAACTTGAGGCTTGGTTCTAGGATCATTTGGCAATTCAACTTCTGATACTAGTAAGTTTATTATTCTTATTGTTCTTTGTTCTTTGAGTTTACTTTATTCGCTTCGCGTAGGGAATAAAGTAATTGTTCATAGCATAAGCGTGGTGCTTGCGCTAGGAATACTCGGGGATATCTCCTATCGGCCAGATTAGTGGTAGTACATTGGGGGGAAGTGACAGTCTGCCTGGTGGTTATCAATGCCATATCCTGTTGGTAGGACTATATGTATTGTGCGCCAAGGTTAAGCATCCACTATGGTATCTCTTTTTCTCAGGTTGCCCCACTTAAAACAATATTAACACAGCTTACCATAGGTTGGAAGAAGACTGACGAAGTAATCCTCTCTATATCGCTTAGTTCTCGCTATCTTGTTTTGCAGCCCTTGGATAGTAGCTAAGCAGGATTAGTCTTTTGCATGCTTTCTCCTTGCAAATAAATAAATAATGATACTTTGGAATATCTTCTGGGTGAAGTGCTCACCGAAATCCGTACGCTTGCGGGTTATTTCTCTGTGTGTGTAACTAATATCAACAACCACCATCTTGGCCTTTCTCCTATTTGGGATTGGATGAAGTCGAGCCACCGAAGAAAGCAAAGGAAGGATTCAAATACATCTTCGTCGTGATCAACAAGTTCACCAAATGGATAGAGTACAAACCTTTGGTCAAATACAAAGCATCATGTTTAGATTCGGCATACCCAACAAAATCATCACAAACTTAGGATAACCGTTCAAAACGAAGGAATTCACAATGTGGACATGACATGTCGAAATAGACATAGATTTCACATCTGTTGCCCACCCACAAGCGAATGGACAAGTTGAAAGAGCAAACAGTCTGATCTAACAAGGACTAAAACCAAGATTATTTGAAGACTTGAAAGACTATTGAGCAAAATGGATTGATGAACTACCAAAGGTGGTTTAGGGGCTAAGAACCCAAATCAGTAGATCAATAGGATACTCAGCCTTCTTCCTCATCTATAGATCAGAAGCAATACTCCCAGCAGGCCTACTATGGGAATCCTCCAAGATAGAACAATATGAAGGAGAAGCCAAAGAAACAAGACGCTTAGAACTCGATTCATTGGAAGAAGTCACAGAATGTGCAATAGTTCCTTGGACCCTAAAACCCAGGGACTTAGTCCTCAAACTCATCTGTAAGAGGGACGAAAGACACAAATTACTTAGCCCATGGGAGGGAAGTAAAAATAGCAGTAGGTCCCAACACCTATGAATTGATGACAAAAGACAAAGTTCCACTGAAGAACACTTGGCACATCAGCCAACTTAGAAGATTCTACAACTAGAAGAAAAAAGGCTTGTACAGAACCCACGATGAACCAATAAAGATGATTGAGACTCATCAGACAACCTATCTACAACAACTACATGATATTCAGCCTAAACCATGGGCATCGAGCCAAGTTTGGAAGCACAAACTGTCAGCCTAAATCATGGACTTTAATTCTAGTTTAGAGAAGCCACCACCTTATTTTCACCTGGCAGTTGCCCCCATCAGGTCGGCCCAAAACCCTAGAGCAGTAGCTCCGGTTGGGATCCGAACCCTTGGTTCTAGAGGCCAAAACAATAGTCTTACTCTAGAATGACCTTTGATTCAAGATCATGGGTAAAAGCTCTAGTCTCAATGGCTTAATCTCTCAATCTGAATCATGGACAATAAGCCTGGCTCAGGAACATAGGAAAGGCTGGACAAAAAATCCTAGCATGTCAGCCTGAACTCAAGGCTTCAAGCTAGGTTTAGAGCAAGCGACCTACTTTTTGCTTGGCAAGATACCAACACGTTGGCTTAGACCTAGGAGCAACAACTTTGGTCTAGGAACCAAAACTACCCGCCTAGAGCATGGGACAAAAGTCCTGCTCTTGAAGCAATCTAAGACTTGCACCACTGGAGCTACAGCTCTGGTCTAGGAACCAAAACATGAAAATCGTACGACAAAGTCAATCGGGTTCATGGTATACCCCATAGAAAGCAAGAAACCTATCAAAGATATAGGAAGAATCAACATCACAACTTGTTAGAATAATGGTCCATTGGATGATGAGGATGATGAGAATGTGGATGATGGAAATGAAGACAAAATTGATGATGGTTACTCATACCAATGATCATGTGGTTTATTTGGGGCTTAAGCACAACTATATTCTTAATTAATGTTAAAATTGTGATTTATTAAAATGCTAACCGCAGTAAACTAGCGTCAACCTTTTGAGCTTTATAAACCCATGTTATATTTATAAAGTTTGACATGGACTCACCCTTGCAATTTCCCCCACACCCAGGAGGAGTTTAGGCTTGTGATCAACTAGTCAGTTTGGATACAGTGGAGTGGAGTCCTCACATGAAGATCAAAGTGTTTCTTTCGCTATTTGCTATCTAAGGTGATGTCCTTTGTTATAAGTACATTACATATTAAAGCATTGTTTGGTGATATCATCCCTTATTTGTAGCTATATGTGAGATTTGATCTTGAGGGCTCACATATGGTGTGCCTCTAGTTTTGTCCTTAAAATTGGGTGTTACAGTCGGTCGACCTTATTTGCAAGCTTCGGTCTATGGCCCTCCACCACCTTTGAGGTTCAATCTACGCCACCGTTTTAAGTCGGTTTGACCCGAGGGGTATGGTTCACCCCTAGGGGCTATATAACCAGACCCAGACCCCCCTAAGCAATCAATCTCTCATTTGTTCAATCCATCATCCGGTTTAGAGGTCCTTTGAAGGACAACCTAGAGCTCCCTCATCCTAGGGCATAGCTACATACGAATTAGAAGTAGAAGGCATTGGATTCCAAATATAGTCACGAGGAGGCTTGATAATGCCTTGCAACTCCTCTCTTGTATCAATATTTGTTAATCTATTAGTTCTATTTATGTTTCACTGTGTTCTAGTTCATCTTGTTTACCATCTAGTTCATCTAGTTCATTGTCTAGTTTGTCTAGTTCATCTTTTTCATCATCTAGTTCATCATGTTCTTGTCTTAGTTCTAACTGTTCTTGTTCTTGTTCGTGTTCTAGTTGGTACAATCGATATGACTTGGTATAATTGGATATTCATAATTATGATGATCAATGTCTGCTTTGATTATATGTCTAGCATAGTTAGATTAGCTTGGAGTTTATGCTCATGTTCGTATAGCACTCATCCTGAGGATCAAAGGGTGGGTGGTCAACATTGTGTAGACATTGTGTTTAGACATTATTTACCTATGAATGCAACCTTCATTCTAGGTCAATTCGTGGTAGATCGCGATGGTGGCTTTCATAGCTTCATTGAGTCCTCTGTAGTCCACTCCCTAAATGTTAGGACTAGTATGATGTGGTCTCTAAGAGGATAGTCTTGCTCTGATCCTTACCCCTCTTACATGATGCCTCTTGAGTATAAATAAGGATTTAACCTAACCATGATTGCTAGATGTAATTGCACTAATCAATGTAGTCCTTTGACTAATAATTAGAATATTGTTAGATGTTAGCCTATGTTGATGGTCACTAATGCTTATTTATACCCATCAACTATTGCATAAAATGCTAAGAAAACTATCACAAAGCATAGTTGTAGGGTTTGATTCTAATGAGTTCCATGAGTTTTGTGTTCTCAGTTGTTTCGCAGGGAGATTTGTGATTTCACCATATAAAAGTACCTCATATGAAGAATTGGATCACACTATTTTGAAGCCCTCATCGAGACAATCGAAACGATATATCATTTGCTATATTTGGAGTTCAAATGGAGAGTCTTCGATGGATACGACTTGGGAAGTTTCTAGAACACCCTAGAACCATCATCTAATATATATTTAGATGGGTTTATTTGACCGTCAAACAGAAATCTAGAGAGGATAGAATCCAAGTACAATACGACTAATTTTGCAAACGGATCGGGAGGTGGCACTAGAAGGTCCTAGAGGACATGAGAAGACACCAGAACAAGACAGGAGGTGAGATGCCGCCAGGTAGGGCCGGCCGGCCCCACCCCAAGGCCGGCCGGCCTGGCCCAGATGCCAGAGTCCTCCTTCACATGATGGTCTCCAACCAACATAAGAGTGCTTATTCTGATTCGTTTCAAGTTCCTCGGTAACTACTCCCCCTCGGACTATATAAGCAAGCCCCCAGGCCCCCCTGAAGCTATCTCCTTCTCATTGTCTACCTCCAGAGCAAAATCTAGGGTTTCAACCCTCCATCAAGAAGTAGAAGTAGAGATCCCTCTAGTTGTCTAGTTGTCTAGTTCTAGTTCTAGTTCGTCTTCTAGTTCTAGACCTTCTACTTCTAGTTCATCTAGTTGTAATTAGGGTTTTAGAGAGGTAGAGAGGAGAGAGCTGAGGAGGAGCCGGACCTGTTGGATCTTCTTCAACATTGTACTCTTGGTGCATCTAGTTCGTCTTCAAGTAATCACCAGGTTCTTCATTTATTATTTCTAAGTATTATATTTAATTTATTTGTGTACTTGCTTTATTTAATTTACTTGATCTCCGCTCGTATTCAGTGCTCTAGTTTTTCACATGGAATTAGAGTAGTAAGCGTTAGTGTAGACATGGTGTCTAGACTAGAGTTTACCTGAGTTTGCACCCAACCCCCCGGTTAGTTGTGGTAGCCCCAGTGGTGACAGCTCTGTCCGGCCTTTGTAATCCACAATGTTAGGGTTGGTGATCTCGTAGAGCTTTTGGCAGCCTTCTCCCAACTACCTTTTACCCAGTCTTTCTCGAGAGTTGGAAAGGACCTACTGCTCCAAATTAAATAAAGTAGAGTGAGCCTTTAATTAGATAGAACCACTTAGAAAACCCTAAAATCTCTCTACCCATATTATCCCTTTATCCTTAGGACGACCTTACCACTTGCTAGTACACTTCACATTCCCCATGGAAATCAATACTCTGGAATACTCCCAGGTAAAAGCTACATCGAAATCTATGCGCTGTGTGCAGTAACAAACACCAACAAGCTTTCTGGCGCTGTTGCCAGGGAACGGTAGCTGTGCTAGTTTAGAACCAAGTTCATTTGTTTACCCTTTTATCTTTTTAGCTTTTTACAGTTTTACCCCTTTATCACCTGGATTCAATGTCTATCATTCAACTTTCGGCTCTGAAGGTCGACTTGTTGGAGCCTCCACCATCATCACACCCTATTCTTACTGAGGCTACGAGCTTCGCCCTACTCTTGTAGCCATGGTTCGGGAGCAATCCTTCTCTGGGCTAGAAAACAAAAATCCATACACCCACCTTAGGGATTTTGAGCAACTATGTTCTTGCCGTGCCATTGCTGGCATGACACAAGAGACCCTTAAATGGAAATTATTTCCATTCTCCCTTTTAGGTAGAGCGAGACAGTGGTATGCTCACTCCGTAAGAGGCGTGATGAGGACTAGCCCGATCTTCCGTGAGGTAAGTGGTAAATTCGATTGGTGGAGACTCGA
>DXKC01030094.1:0-12440 GCA_031170775.1 Cymbopogon citratus
CGATATTACCACAATGTCATCAGATGGCTAAAGAAAAATTAACCTTGCCTCATTAAGTCATTATTGTGAATTTGTGATATTGCCAAATCATGACAGACTGCCCTTAAATGCAAATATGATCACTCATCTATTACATAGTAAAAGTAGGTTGCAAGTCTTTTGCAGAAACCAAGGAAGGAGGAATCTCTTAGAAGATCTCACAGAAAAGGAGAACATCTAATTTTCCAGCTATTAGTCTGGCAGACCCTACCCATGACTAATATAGATCATAACCATTTGAGGTTACCAGGAACCTATTTAATCCAACTACAAATGGATAGACAGAATCTTGAATCATAGAAACAACCATCTTAAGTAAATCTACAGCATGTACTCTAGCGTGAAAAAAAAAACTGAATAAGAGAACACAGCCAAACTACATATTTGTTGGCTGTAGAGCTGTCATTCAAGAAATAGTAAAACAAATATAAGAAAAAACATACGGAGCAGCACAAGTGTACATACAGGTGAGGAAGGACAAATTTAGACAGACAAGTCTTTCCAGCACCTGATAACATGCACTTCAATTCCAATGACAGTACCTGATGAGATAAAGCCTAAAGCAGAAACTAGGAACTATCCCAACAGCTGAATTCATCTCTGCTTGGGATTCCGTACTCACCATCCATCTAACAAGAGTAACTGTTTCTGTTCTTAACACATCAGTAGGCTCAGAACATACAACCGTTGCAAAAAGTGTTTGAATTTTCTTACAATAGGTTCTGCAAGAACATCAGTTCGCATAAGTTTCGTTGTACCCCCCGACTTAATTGGGAACTGAGAACTCAACTAGTATCGATCTTGAGCCTGAAGAAGCAAAAGAACCTAGGCAAAACATGAATGGGGGATTTGTACTAACATGGCACCACGCAGTACGCCAATACACAACACATGGAACCAACGCAGAGACAGAGACAGAGAAGATTTGGATCTGCTTGCAAACAAGACCAACTCCTCATAGAGTAACGGAGGCCGTCCTAGGATTATTACCTGCCAACGAAAGAGGAGACCAATTGGCGCCCAGGTGGGTGGATCTCCGCTCCACAAACGAGGAGACGAGCAATGGCGGCAGCCGGCAGCGCACCCTGGAGCGGCAGGTGGAGGAGCCTGAACCTCCCGGTCCCGGCGGGCTGGTGCTCGCTCGGCGGCGCTGGCAGCCGCAGCGTTGGCAATCACCAATCACAATCTGTTTGGCAAGCAAACTATAAGCCGTGACGGAACGGCAAAGAAACCACTCATTCGTGACCGGGCACATAACTGACAGATGGGTCCCACCTGTCGACATCCCTCGTAACTCGCGGTATGGTTGGTTGTTGCGCCGCGGTGGGCCCGCCACCGTCACCTCACAGATTCCCGTTCTCTGGGCCGGATCTTTTTTTTTGAGGGAACTCTGGACCGGATCACTAGCTTAGCCCAACTAGGCCCAAATAGAGCCCATTTCGTTTGAGCCCAAATAAGAGCCCGCCGTCTCCTCGATCGAAGCCCACTCTGACAACAACCCGAACCGAGCCGACGAGCTCTATTCCTCCCCTTCCGGCCTTGGGCGACGGTGACGAGCAGCGACGACGACGGCGACGATGGCTGCTTCCTCTTCCTCCCTCGGCGGCCGGCACCTGCTCCTGTTCCTCCTCGTGGCCGTGGCGTCGTCCTGCCTCGGCACCGCGGCCGGGTAGGTGTCCATGTCCCTTCGCCTCCTCTCGTTCCGTGATCCGATCGGCCGGATGCTTTGCTGACCGCTCTCCCGATTTGGCTCTTGTGGTTTGTTGGTGGCTCTAGATCTGGAGAGGGGTACACGATCGCCGGCCGCGTCAAGATCGATGGTAAGTGATCCAGCTCCCACTGAATTCGGTCGTGTTCGTATTTTAGGTTGTTGCGGGTAAAATACGTTAGTTGCGACTTATATTGTGCCGGGGTCGATCTGTTAGAATGCTCTGAGATCTCGATTTAGTGCTCTTTTTGTTGCTGGATGTGCCTGTATGGATTTCAAACAATTCGCGTGTCTAAAGCTACGCATTGAAGCAGTTTTGATTGCTAGGAAATTAGAGGTATGTAAGCATTTCACTGACTGTTGAACTGATGCAAATTGATGATGCCTGGTTGCTCGTTGGTTTTGGGGTCGTCCATGGTAAATGATTGGGCTAAGTTTTAGCTAAATTTATAGCTTCGAAACTTAAGTACAGCCCTGAATCGTGCAAGTGTGTGTGCCTTTGTTCTGTTCCTGTTGTCTCCTGTTTAATGCAACTGAAACGAATCAGTAGCTGTGTTCTGTCCAAATAAGGGAGTATACAGCAGTGTTCAAAAAGGCGCTGTTCTGCGCTCACCTAGGCGTGCCTCTGTTCTGGGAGGAGGGGTACCGCCTTGCCTTGGGGGTGGGGCGTAGGCGGTACCCTAGGTGGTGGTATGTGCGTAATCCACCCAAGGCAGGGAGACGCTGATGTCGGGCGGAGGTTGCCGGTGGGGGAGGAGCAACGTCAGGTGGAAGTGGAATGGCGGGCATGGGTGTTTGGCTGTAGCAGGTAAGGACTGAGAGGGAGATGCAGGAGAGGGAGAGGAACTGGCGGCGGCGGGCGCGGACTGAGAGATGCAGGAGAGGGAGATGCTGGGTTTGCGGCTGGTTGGGACGAGGCGAAAGGATAAGGTGCGCGGCTGGGTGAGATGAGGTGAAGGTATAAATTGTAAGCTTGATAAGGTGGGCTGGGCTCCTTTGATGGGCCTTTCTTCCAACTTTAGGTCCGCAATTCTCCTATTTCCTCTTTTACTTGAGGTAATTTAAGGTAATATGTGTATGCGACGCCTTAAAACGCCTAGGCTCGCTTATGCTCGCCTTTTGGAACCTTATTATACAGTTGTAGAAATTCTGAAGTTAACATGTTGACTTATGCTAATGTCAATTGTCATTGTAATAACCAAATGAATTTGCAATAAGGCCTTGCTTTTATGATAGAACGATGACATGCCGACTTGATTTTTTATAAGGTGCCGGCAATTGGAGGGGCTCTGATATGTTTTTGTTCGGCCTCTATCTCTCTGCACCACTAAACTAGTTTTCTTGATGTGTGGATGTGTTGCTATGATGTTCTGACCAATGCATTCTGATAAGGTTTGTTGGAAGTAATCCAAAATTGACACAAATTAAACAATGGAATGGATGGTGTGTTCCCTGAGAGTACTTTTAGCTTATGGACATGGTTATGGGATTTTTGGTGTAGTATTTGTTCATTTAGAAGTTTATTGCACCTTGAAGCATGCTTGGAGCCTAAATTTCAAGCTGAAAGCTACTATCCCATGTTGTCCATCTGATGTTATCTTTGTGTTATGGCTATAGGCGCGAGTGCGAAGGGCTTTGGTCTTCCAGCCAAGACATCAAACACAAAAGTGATACTGAATGGTGGCCAGAGGGTTACATTTGCCAGGCCGGATGGATACTTTGCATTGTATCCTACGAAAGATGCATTTATTTTGATTTTTTATTCACCTATTGTATCATAAATTTATCCGTTTTTTGGTAAAATTTATGTTGAGAGATGGGTATAGTGTACTAAGCAAAGAAACTGTAGTTCTTATCATGTGCATACCATTAATTCTTGTCTGCTCTTGGGTTTATCTTGTATACTATCATAGTTCAGTGTTAGCAGATCACTATATTTGCTTTATTGTTGCTCCTTGACCTGATATACTTTAGCCACAACGTGCCAGCTGGAACTCATCTGATTGAGGTCTCCTCAATCGGTTACTTCTTTTCCCCAGTAAGTATTTATTCCTTGATTTTGTTGGTAAGGTGAACAGAAATGGATATAAGTAATTTACTCCATATTTCTGGTGCATGATAGATTCGAGTAGATATCAGTGCAAGGAATCCTGGGTATATTCAAGCAGCATTGACTGAAACTAGAAGAGTTCTAAATGAGCTTGTTCTGGAACCTCTGAAAGAAGAGCAATACTATGAGGTAGCTATTGCTTTTTAGTTTTTTTTATATACTTGTTTTCTCACTTCTCACTGGTGGCTCATGTTGGGTTTTGTCCAGCCTACCCCAACTTGCTTTTGCTTTGAGCTAAAAGGCTTTTTTGTTGTTACTGTGTTTCTTCATTTCCTTCTGTTGTCAAGTACTATGAAAGCAAACCTATTTAAATGTTTTGTTTTTCAACCTTTTCAAGGTTAGGGAGCCTTTCTCCGTCATGTCACTTTTGAAGAGCCCCATGGGGTTGATGGTTGGTTTTATGGTCTTAATGGTCTTCGTGATGCCCAAGATGATGGAGGGAATAGGTATATTTCACCTTTTTTACATCAATATGGATACAAGCTTTCAGTTAGTATGTTTCACTAAAGCTTGCAATTAGCAAACAGCAGCTTCTAAGACTAAGAGCAGTGTTGCATTATATAATGGTAGAGTTTAGTTGTATCTATTGAGATTTGTGCAACAGCTGACTGTCAAATTTCTAGAGTAAGCAGGGCTTCATGTTTATATTAGTTTTAACTGTTGTGCTTCTGGATTTCTTGGTTATAATCTGTCCTTTCTGTAAGTATGAATGAAATGGGCCTTAAATAATGTTTTGGTGATGATTCTTATCTACTTATGTATGTAGTCTTGTACGTTGTACCTAAACACATTATTTATATTTAGTTCATTCTTGTCTGCAACCTATATATACTTCAATGTTTCATCTTAAAATTTCAACACAGTAAGTTGACAATGTTGGCATCTCCCAAATTTACTTGAGAGAAACCTTAGGGAGCTGTCCCCCCCCCCCCCATGATCCTATCAGTTGTAGGCCTCATGATGTACTTGTCATTATTGATCATTTGTGCCTCCTAAGATTGTAAAGTGGTTCTATGTAGATAACCCTTTTCAGTTATTGATTGTGTGATGTTTTAATTATCGTTAATGCTGGAAGTACAGTCGCACTTCAGTTTCATAGTTTTCTTGAGCATTTGAAATGATATATTGATTTCATTTCTATATCTGCATAACTGAGTTTCCTTTTTTTTTCCATGAAGATCCTGAGGAGATGAAGCAAGCTCAAGAACAAATGAGGAACAACCCCGTATCATTCTCTGGCTTGCTATCCAGAGCGCAGGGCTAGAAGTAGAATATGAGGATACTGCAAAGGTCTATATATTTTATAATGTGATTAAGAGCAGTACTAAAGTGCATAACACGAGTAATTTCCTGGGGACAAGGTGGAAACACTTTGCCCTGTTTTTACTGTATTTTAAGCTGTAATTTTTCTGTGTTGTAGAACCTTCTGAAACCTTTAGCTGAACTAGTCATGTGGCACATTAGCATATACCGCTGATTGAGATATTTTGTCCAATATTTGTGGTGTTTGAATCAGTTGGATCTTTGACACCTTGCGTAGTCATCGGACTGCGGCTGCTGCAGCAAGTAGACAAACTTATTTTTAGACTAGTGGTGTAGTGGTGTGCCAGAGACCTCACCAGCATGGACAAAAGGATACCCATTCCTCTGGTCACTATGGGTTAGCAAACTTGTGTTTCAATTATGTCTGCTTACTATCTCAGGGATCAGGGTAAATAGATAGATATATGTAATTTAACAGAAACAGTCATATGTTTCCATACTTCCGTTGATATGATCTGTCAAAGAAAGTAGATGACCTTAACCCTACCAAGTTACCATTGGGCGGAAGTCTTGGGTAATTTGACGACAAAGACAATAGAAATAGATATGATTGATCCTCAGCTTTAGCATGGGAAGACAACACGTCTATCCTAGTCTGACAGTATGAAAATTGCTTTTGCTTATATATGGCCTAAAGCGATAGCAGGTGTTTTAAGGCCTTTGGATACTGCATCGTTGATACTTCTACGAAGATAGGAACTACAGCACATTTACATCTCTCCTAATAAGAGATAGAAAGGGGGGTTGTCACCAACTATGTGGACTTGTGCGCCTCCTGGCTGCTGAAAATGACCGTGCAGGAGTGGTGTGTGATTCAGACGTTCACGTCTCTCCTAACGCTTTTATATTTTTCACAAAACGTGTGCGATTATCCTTCAAAGATCGATCTCTCCTAGGTGATGTAATCGATGTTTGATACAATTCTATCTACCCTTTTCTGTATGAGTAAAGCATAGTTCGAAAAATAGGTGGAGTATGTAACCCTTGTGATACTGTCATACTGACACAAGACCGATCGCTTCACGCATCTTCTGAGCTGTCAACAAAATTGTTCTAAATAGATTTGGGAGTTGCTATATCTCTTTAAAAAAAACCAACATTTCTTACAACGTCCTAGATCCTTAGATTATCGTCCAAGAGTGAGATCTATCATCATCATATATAACAAAAAAAAACAAATAACAATTCAACAATTTTTTCTATGAAAATATAAGGATAAAAAAAATGGTGTGTGTTGGCATAGAAAATAGAGAACAAAGGACAATAATCAATTTTTTCTGTGAAAAGACAAGAATAAAAAAGTGGTGTGAGAACAAAGGACAATAAACAATTTTTTCTATAGAAATATAAGGATAAAAAAGTGGTGTGTGTTGGCACAGAAAACAGAGAACAAAGGACAATAAACAGAGACTGCACACGTTGCAAGATGGAAGAGAGAAATTTCTTTCAACAGATAGATAGGAAAAGTGTTAAACTATGATTCAGAAATATAAGGATAAAAAAGTGGTGTGTGTTGGCACAGAAAACAGAGAACAAAGGACAATAAACAGAGACTGCACACGTTGTAAGATGGAAGAGAGAAATTTCTTTCAACAGATAGATAGGAAAAGTGTTAAACTATGATTCGGAATGACTAGAAGAAAAAGGTATATGGTCGGCAATGCTGTCAACATATCCTGAAACCTTGGCGAAAATAACTGCCTGAACCACTCGAATTGACATCGTAGCAAAAATGAAACCTGATGCAAAGAAAGTATTTTTAACCTTTACCATGAAAAATATGCTGCTTAATTTAATTCTGGGGCAACATGTGATCACCAGACATTACAATGGGCACAAAACATGTGTTATATTTAGTAGTGTACAATCTATGAACTATCTCACTACTAGTCACTACAACAGGTCACTCTCAAGCCACGGCATGAGAATATGTATCCTCCAATGGCTTGAATGAAAGAGATAAGACGCAGATGGAAGCCGGACAATGCCTGAACCAGATTGCGCCTTGCGAGCCTGAAAGGGACATGCCACGTTCACAGAATCGCAGGCCCTTTTTTCTGTGCTGGAGAATATATCGCCGTCGTCTTCGATGGCGTTCCATGCAGGAGGAATTTGGCATTTTTTTCCTTTCCAGTTTTGCCTTTTTTTAAGCTGGAATATTGAGAAAAAGTTCAGAATAATACAATGGAGGAAAAGAGAAGCCCACTTGCAGCTGTGAAGGCTGTAAGCCTGCAATAGATTTTAGGCAGTATCAACAGTTGCTTCAGGTTTCTTTTCTTGCTGTGCACTGACTGCAAATTAGTATAAACAACCACCTACTGCTCATCTAGAACAAGCCAGTTGTACATCCATAATACTGGTCCTTTCTCTCTAGCAAGATAGACAGAAGCAACATCACAAATAGAGTAATTAACTTATGTTCTAGGGCACTTCCATTTCTGATCTGACCCAAGATTGCTCATCAGGAGTAATGGAAGTTTTCTAGTAATTGATTACCTGCCGTGTTGAGTCTCCTATGTATTAAACATGCATTATTATTTCAGGTGGGTCTCATTCCAAATCTGACCAAACTGTTGTGCTGCTCCGATGAATCTAGATTCTAGAGGCATAGGCTTAGCATCACTGTCAAGTGCCTCACCTGCCATTACACCAAGACAAAGCATGATGAATAATTAAATTCATCAAATAAATAAACTATAATTCAATGAGGGAAGAAAGACTGGACCAGCCATCTATGCCCCTACTAGAGATACCTGCACCTGCCTACCATCCATCGCACCTGTGTAGACAGATGTCAGCTGTGAACTGGATGCTCCTCCATTTTTGAACGCAATGGATATTCCTCCGAACCCTCCGTGTCTCAAAATAAGTGTCGTTCTCTTTAAAAAACAACCACCGGCAATTATATATTAAAAAATAATAATATTTATATGACACAATTAGTATCATCAGAAAGATCTTTGAATCTATTTTTTAATAAATTTATTTAGCGATACAAATATATTGTACGTATTTTCTAAAAAAAAAAGTCAAACTTGTGGCACAGAAACCCAAAATGACACTTATTTTGGGACGAAAAGAGTCACATTTGCGCTGTCTTTTTTTTCGAAAACACGCATTTGCGCGTATTGTTTTAAGAGACATTTGCGTTGTCTTATGCAAGAGTGTTTACTTTGTGTTAAATCACGAGGTGAAATATCAAACATGGTGCATGTATGCTACTACTGGCTAAAGCATCTCACAAGCATATGCTCACATGTTAGTAGCATCTTCTTGATCTCACGAGTCTATGTGAAGAAGTCTTCCAAGATGTATATTGCTGATGTTCGGTTGTGCTACTACAGTTGCGCTACTACCATCGTTACCTAAAAAAGTTTCTAGATCTACGAACTGTTTTGAAGGCAACATCGTCGGGTCGCACTCGGATCAGATCCGTGAAGCTGCAACTTACAAATCATTGCCAACAGCCATGACAATGTACACTCATGTTATAGATCCATCACACAAAAAAGGTTCTATTAATTTAATCAAGGCAATGCTATGGTACACATTTTACTTCCTAGGAATCTCAGCCATTTATTTTCTAGATTTTTGAATTAATAATATTAATTAAAAAGGAAACATTGTTAAATCACCATCACGGGAGACAAGCTCGGGCACACTTCCTTTTTCTGTGGTTTCCTTTGCCCCTTTGCATGAAAAAAGCGTTACATATTCAATTATAAAATAAGGTACATGTATGAAAGAAATCAATGACCAACATATATATTAATTGATCTGTGAACTTTTAATTTAGCGATCTAAAAAATATATTACAAAATACTACATTTTATATTGATCGAGCACGTAAAGTGACTATATATGTTTTGTATGCACGTAAAATTTCATGTACTACAGACTTTTTTTTTTGACAAGTATGTACTACAGACTTTATTATACATTGGGCACTTTATGTACATAAATTTCAAGTATATTGAGTTCATAAATTCAAACGTGACACGTTCATTGCCTCATTGAACATGTATGCAAGTGCATGAGGAGATCACACATATGCATCAATCAAGGAGACAACATTTTTTATATCTAAAATATCCTTATTTAGATTTTTTTTCTATAAAACTAAAAATTCAATAAATATATTACCTCCTAAAAGGTAATAAATTATTGTAACCTTCCAATCGAAACGAATGAACGGCTCATGGTTATTTGGGTGTACCGTATCAAAGCCCATTCTATTATAACATGCTAGATCAACTTTTGTTGCAGCAGGTAACTACTGTTATAGCATGAGAGACAAAACATGCGTTAGTTATAAAAATCTTGGACCTAGATCTACCAATTGTTAGGGACATGTGTTGCTGTCCCAGTGATGCAAAAATGATGTTTCAATTCCTCCAAACCAACCAACCGCAGTCTTTTTGCAAAATAGTTAACTCGACACCATGTGATTCGCATCCTCCCATCCATCTTCTCTCACTACTTTCCCTAGCTTGAGAACGGCTGATTAATCCGTCTTCGTTTTTTAAGAAAAAAAAATTGCTGTGAACCTGCGTCGGTATCGCCACACAGCAGACCACAGGATAGAAAGGCTACACTGCACTTTTGCCGTGTGTTTGGTTGCGGGATGAGTGGGTTGGAGCGGCTCCAACCCATGTTTTGGGAACGGCTCCAACCCTGTGCGTTGTTTGGTTGCGAGCATGGGTTCGTTCCGTTTTCTGTTTGGTTGGAGGAATTAGATTGGGTCGGATCCAACCCATTCTCTGTTTGGATGGATGGATTGGGTCACAACCTAGATATGGTCACCTTTTCAATGAAATGGTGATGTTACCTTCTCAATTTCCGCTATTTCTCACCAATATAAACAGCACACATATAAATTCATCCATCCAAATAGTTGAACAGCTCAACACGTAGCAATATATAATGAACAACACACAAAATAATATAACAGACACATATTAAAGTCTTGGACATATTAGAAATAGAAGTCTTAGGCCTCATCCAAAGGCACATTACACACTAATGTCAAGTCTGATGCTTGCACAATACATCAACTTAAAGCCTTACACAATATAGCAAGTTCTAGGCTTTCACATAGCAAAGTACAAGCTTACTTATAAACCACAAATATAAAGTTCTATGTGGTACTAACAAAAGAACCACAAATATAAATGGATTGGGTAGTTGTTTGCAATGTGCTTTGCAACCCAATTTATCTGATGCTGAAAAGGCAAGGAGTTGAAAGCTCTAGCTATGTGAGGATGTTGGACCAAGTAAGAATGGTAGAAGGATAAGTGAGTCTCATTGAAACTACCATTCAATGCCATCAAGTTGTCATACAAATCAGCCGGCACATCATTATCACTTTTCCCGGCTTCCTTTATCGCCTTGGCTAACTTGGTACTTCCCCATCTAATTGTAGCCACCAGTGGATCTTCAGTCAAGGCCCTCTTCTTGCCCTTGTCCCTCTTCTTAGGATTGGTGGCCTGGGTTGCCGATGAAGTTGCCGCATTGTTCTCTTGAGTTGCACCCTTATCAGTTTGTACCTCCTGTACCTCGCTGTCTCAGTCATCTATACTCTCTTCCTGTGTACCTAGAGGTACACTTGAGTCCTTTGCAAACTTGCCTGTAGCCATGGTACTTCCAAATATTGTGTGCATCTCCACAAAGTGTTGAATAGGCTTATTTAGATATTCAGCATCAGCCTTGTGATCCTACAGTATAAGTACCATTTTAGCAACAACAAAAAATTGAGCAACTATAATTCAACAGCTATAATTCATCCTCTATAATTCAACAACTACAATTCAGCAGCTATATTTCAGCAACTACAATTCATCCTCTATAATTCAGCAACTAGAATTCAGCAACTATAATCAAGCAACTATAATTCAGCAAATACCTTAATATGATTGTTGTAGTGCTTATCATCAAGTGTTATAGTGAAGGTATCTTCATCCCAACCAGCAGCACTCAAACCACGAAGGTCACATACTTTATGAAACTTCTTTTGCCATGTCTTCAGATGATTCTTAACCTGGTCACCACTGCGCATAATGCCAAATTTCTCTTGGAGAGCCTTTGCACACCCATTGTAGTGAACCATCTTAAAGTTGGATGAAGTCTTAGTGCCATTAACCACTAAATTGGCAAGGTATTCGAGCATGTAGGCTGACCAAGTTGAAGTCCAAGTAGCATGTCCTCCAGTCCCTGCATTGCCCTCTTGTTCCATTTCCCTACAAAATAAACAATACAATATATGTCCTTCAAATAATAATGCCAACAGATTATTTCAGCCATCAAATATATATAGAAATATGTCCTTAAATACAATTTCAGCCATCAAATACAATGATTACATTGTCCAATCAAATAAAATACAACACAAATTACATTGACCGACGATCTGCCCACATTTGGTCAGCCAAGCCTTGCCTAAAAGCTACCATAATGGCATTCTCACTTGTTGTCCCAGCATATATGGTGTCCTCAATGTCCTCATCATCGTCACTTGGGACATTGAATTCATCGCTCCCATCTTCAATCACCCAATTATGAATGATGCAGCAAGCAACAACAATATCAACTTGAGTTTGATAAGAAAAAAAAGGAAAGGCATCATCAAGCACTTTGAATCTCCTTTTTAGTGCTCCAAATGCTTGCTCTACTATTATTCTCAGTGAGCAATGCCTACAGTTGAACAATTCCTTCTAATTTTGCACCGGATTGGTCCCCCATTCATTCAAATGGTATCGTACAACCCGAAAAGGGGGTAAAAATCCTGGTTTGGCTCCATATCCAGCATCAACTAGGTAGTATTTACCTAACATATGATGCATAGTTAGGGTTATATCGCAGTGATCCATTAATTTATGGACAAGACATAGGTTGATCTATTACCTTGTGGCACACGAAGGCCACCCTCACGTGCTAAAGCATCACGTAAAACTAGTGCATCATGTGCTGTCCCCTCCCATCCGGCGAGCACATAGGTGAACTTTTGGTCAAAATCTATGGCTGCCAGTACATTTTGAGTACAATGCTTGTATCTACCACGAAAAGCATGCTGCATGTCTTTTGGAATAGTGGCTCTTATATGTGTACCATCAAGTGCTCCTATACAATCCTACGTGATGTTCAAAGAAGACCGATTAGTTCACTTAAGATTTGGCAAAAAAAATATTTACAATATGACATAATGTTGAGCTTCACACCTTAAAGTATGGATACCACCGTGTGTCTTCTTCAATTTTAGATGGA
>DXKC01030227.1:0-12863 GCA_031170775.1 Cymbopogon citratus
AAGTAGGAGTACTCGGCCCATGTCTATGTATACGTGAACCCATAGGGTCGCACGCTTAAGGGGCTTGAAGCCTAATAAGGGTTGGATCCGGATTAGATAAGGCTTAGGGTTTACTATTGGGCCTCTAACTCGGAACCCTATAGGGACGCCTATATAAGCAAGGGGTAAGGTGCGGCAAGACTGGATCGGTTCCACACCTTTTGGTAGCCACCCTAATTCTCACGCTCACGCCTTGGCTCCTCATGGATCTAGCAATCCGGTGAGTTGCATTGCTTCTTCCCTGCACGTGTGGGACACCTTAGAGGTGCTGCATCTGGAGTACTGAGACGGACCACGGTGGTCGGCGGTGGTCGGCGAGTGGTTGGCGGTGATCTGCGGTGGTCTGGAGCGATCGGCTATGTGGTCTGGAACGTGGTCTGAAACGTGGTCGGTGACACGCTACGTGGTCGGCAGCGAGATCAGACGAGGTCAGGAATCGGCTGCTGCGACGCGTACAACTACATCGAGTTGTCTTCTGCTGCATCTGCGCGTCTAGTGGTAATCCCGTGACTTATACCTAGCAGTAGATCCTGGTTTATGGGGTGAAATTTTTGTTTTCTGGCTAGCGTAGCACCCTCATAACCCAACATGAGCTACCCTTAATCCATGTATTAGGGCCCCATATTCTGCTTCGTTGTTTGTAGCTTGCCATAAGATTTGTAGAACATATTTGAATTGCTTTCCTTCTGGTGATATGAATAGAACTCCTGCTCCTGCTGCTCCTAGCTTGAGTGATCCATCAAAATACATTTTCCAATGAACATTGATTGGTGTGAGTTCTTTCTGAGTAGCCTCTGTCTATTCTGCTAGGAAGTCGCTTAACGCTTGGGATTTGATAGCTGTTCTCAACTGGAATTGTATTCTGAATGCTCCGAGTTCTACTGCCCACTTTGATATTCTTCCTGTTGCATCCCTGTTCTTTATGACGTCTGCTGGTGGATAGTCTGTGACCACTGTTACTTGATGTTCTTGGAAATAATGTCTCAGTTTTTGTGATGTAATGAGGATGGCATATAGTAGATTCTGTATCTGTGGATATCTTACTTTCGACTCTGTCATCACTTCACTGATGTAGTAGACCAGCCTCTATACTTTGTAGGCGTGTCCGAGTTCTTCTCCTTCCACAACTATGACCGTGCTTCCCACGTTCTTGGTTACTAATATGTATAGTAGCATGTCTTCTCTCTTTTTTGGTGGTACTAATATTGGTGACTCCATTAGATATTGTTTCAGCTTTTGAAATGCTTCATCGGCTTCTGTGGTCCACTCAAATCTTCCACTCTTCTTTAGTAGCTTGAAGAATGGTATTCCCTTTTCACCTAGTCTTGAAATGAATCTGTTCAGTGCAGCCATACACTCTGTCAATTTTTGGATGTCTTTCACCGTCTTTGGTAGTTGCATGTTGATTATTGCTTGAATTTGCTTAGTGCTAGCTTCTATTCCACGGTTGCTGACCAAGAACCCGAGTAACTGTCCTGCGGGTACTCCAAAAACACATTTGTTTGGGTTTAGCTTCCATCTCCACCTCTTGAGATTTGTAAAAGTTTCTTGTAGGTCTTCTATTAATCTGTCTGCTTCATTTGTTTTGACAACTATGTCATCCATGTATGCCTCAGCGTTTCTCCCGATCTGATCCCTGAGAGTTGTTTGAATTGCTCTTTGATAAGTAGCTCCAACATTCTTTAGTCCAAAAGGCATTGATATTTAGCAATAGGCTCCGAACGGTGTGACAAAATAGGTCTTGCTTTGGTCTTCTTCTCTGAGCGATATTTGATGGTAACCCGAGTAACAATCTAAAAAAGGATAATATGGCTGCTCCTGCTGTTGAGTCAATCACTTGATCTATTCTTGGTGGGACGTACGGATCTTTGGTGCAATGTCTGTTGAGATCAGAATAGTTAATGCACATGCGATACTCTATTGAGTTCTTTTTCTCCACGAGTACCGGATTTGCTAACCAGTCTGGGTTGATTATCTCTCTGATAAAACATGCTGCTAATAATTTTGTTAGTTCCTTTTTGATTGCTGCTCTTCTGTCTGCTGCAAATCTTCGTAACTTTTGCTTGATGGGTCTTGACCCTTTGTTAATATCAATAATATGCTTAGCCGAATCTCTTGGAACCCCTGGCATATCTGCTGGTTTTTAGGCAAATATGTCTTTGTTGTTCCTAAGAAACTCGGTGAGCGCGAGTTCCTATTTGGGATCAAGCTCTGCGCTTATTGTTGCGGTCTTCTCGGGATCTCCTGTTCCTAGGTCTATTTTCTTGGTTTTGACATCAGTTGGTGCTGAAAAGCTCTTGTTCGACTTCTGTGTAGGAATTTCTGTTTCTCATGGGTCCATTACTGACGCCAGAGTTGTGATTTCCCTTCTCCCTTGAATTCTTTCTGCTATTTGAACTGCTTGAACGTCGCATTTGAAGGCTTTCTGTAAGTCTCCTCACAGGGATAGAACACCTTTTGTCGTTGGCATTTTGAGTAATAGATATGGGTAGTGCGAGATGGCCATGTATCTTGTTAGTGCTAGTCTCCCCAATATTGCATGGTAACATGATTCGAGATTAGCCACTTCAAACTTGATGAATTCTGTTCTGTACTTCTCTTTGGTTCTGAAAGTTACTGGTAGAGTGATTTGTCCGAGTGGTATTGCTGCTGAGCCAGGTACTATCCCATAGAACGGCGTGCTTGTTGGTGTTATCATCCCTTCATAGTCCAGGTTAATCTTCTTGTGAGTTGATGTGAATATGAGGTCTAGTCCTGCTCCGCCATCGATTAACACCTTTGGGACTACGACTCCTGCGATTGTAGGTGCCATGACTAATGGATAACACCCTACATTTGCTGCACTTGTACATTGATCTTCTCGGTTAAAACTTATTGGGTACTCTAACCAATTCAAATATCTTGGTGTTGCGGGTTCTGCTGCCATGATAGATCCGTGGGCTAACTTTTCTTGTTGTTTGCTTCTCGCGCCGGGTACTCCTGAGATGATTACACAAAGCTACCTCTGAGGTTTTTGAAAGTCTCCTTCCATCTTCTTCTCTTTGTTTCTTTGCTGTTGTTGTTTCTTCTCCGAGTTGTTATGGTAATTGTTCAGCCTTCTGTAATGGCTATTGAAGTCGTTACATTCTTTGAGTTTGTGATTTGATCATGGATGTATGTGGCATTGGGCTTCTTCAAAATCCGCAAACTGTGTTTCTTTTATTCTTCTTCTCTCTTGCTCGGATAGGTTATTGAATTTCTTGTTTGCTACCGCGACCGTGTTGTCTTGTCTTGGCCTTTTGTCATAGTTTCTATCATCGTTTCTTCCCCTTCTATTCTGGTTGTCTTGATCAGGGAATCTTCTTCGAGTTTTCTCTTCGGATGAGATGAGCTTTTCGACAGCCTTCTTGAAGTCTTCATTTGTTTTTGCATTTTCATAATTGAAGTCTTTGAACTGCCATCTTGCTGCAATTCCGTTGGCGAATGTTTCAATCACTTCTCTATCTATGATTTCATGTACTTGTGCTCGGATTTCTCCAAATCTTCTGTAGTACTCTCTTAAGGTTTCTCCTGGTTTTTGGGTTACGGCTCCCAACTCTGCTGCTGTCATTGGATGTATGATAATACCCGTGAAGTGGTTGCAAAATTCTCATTGTAGATCGCTCCAGCTTCTTACAGATCCGTTTGGTAGCTTATCAAACCATTGTAGTGGTATTGCTTCTAGTGCCATTGGAAAGAATAGTGCCTTAAGGTCGTTATCTCCTCCAGAGAGTTCTATTGACTGAGAGTAAACTCTTAACCATTGCCTTGGTTCCATCTTTCCATCATACTTTGATTGGTTGTATGGCTTGAACTTGTGTGGTAATTTGAGTCCTTGTAGTCTTCCTGCGAAGCAAGGGAATCTGTCGTAACTGTCTTTTTTCCTATAGTCTGGTGACGGTGATCTCCTATAGTAAGATGGTGCTCCTCTGTATTGAGAGTTGTATTCTAATTCGCCGCATCCTTCTTCCCTGTTTCTCATTCTGTTATGCTCTTGTCGCATGTATGGTGGTGGGTTTGGGTGGGTTCTTTCTGGCCTTGGATCTTGAGAATAGATCGGCCTTGGCCTTCCTTGGGAATGGATCGGCCTTGGTCTGCCTCTGTAATTGCTGCTCAATTGCGGCCCCAATCTGCTAAATATTGACCTCCTAGGCTGGTTTTCTTGACGGTCGAGTTCTTCCGGATGCTTGCTAGTTGACTCTGCGACTGCATCGTCGGCTTCTTGATCTTTCTTTTGTGCCGCTTCTTGTGCTTTCTTTAAGCCTTCGAGTTGTCTTTCTATTTCTTCGATTTTTTCCTGCGTGTTGTTGGTCGCGGCTTCTTTTTCTGCTTTCTTCTTGTTATACGCCAATAGTTCCGTTTTGTACTTGGCCCATGCCTGCTTCTTCCTTTTAGCTTTGTTCTTTCGACTGATTCGACGTCGATTCCTAGCCATTCTGGATTGCTTCTGTTCTTCCCCTTCATCTACGTCGGTTCTTTCTTCGGGTGTGATCTCTCCTTCGGATTCATCTGAGGAACGTACTTCTGGTGCTTTGGAGGGTTATTCGACTTCAATGACCTCAGCCATGCAGATTGTTCTTTTTATCAACTTCCTTCTGTTCGCTGTGAGCTCTTCTTCTTCTAATTCTTCTGAGGAGAAAACTAGTTCTTTCCCTTCCTAAAAGGGTAGTTCTTCTAACCAAGTCAAGGTGGGTTGGTATGGATGGATCGGAGTGATCGTCTTCTTGAGCTCTAGCTTGCTTCTTTTCTTGTGGATCAGGCAATTATATTTCTTCTCTTCATATTCTTGAACAATGGAAGCTGTGTTCCGTAACCCATACGGATACAACCCTGGTATCCGGATGGTGGCCTTCTTGTCTGATACAAAGTTTGACTTGCTCTCCAAATCTGACTCAAAATCCTTTCCTTCCTCTTCCCGAATTGTAGTCGAAGTTGAAAATTTTTTGAATTTTTGGCGAGTAGCAATTCTTCTTCTTCGTTGATCTTGATGTCGTCGAGCCTCGGGTTGCTGATCAGACGGCTTTGGAGCTGCCCTTCTTCATCCGCTTCACAGACCCAAGACCCAAAAATGAAGGTTGTTCCTTTGGTGAAACTCATCTTGAAGGTGTGGTCCGCCGAACTCACGGGGTACAATCCGCCGAAAGCCCCTACCTGGCGTGCCAACTGTCGACGTTTTATCACCGATAGCCCACCACCGGGGTACCCGAGATGGTGTTTTATGTTCAGAGGGGCTTGACAGATTGCGAAACTCGACGGTTACGGCAACAAGCTCGACGAGACAGACGTTTTTATACTGGTTTGGGCCCTCGACCGGAAGTCGAGTAATAGCCTTTACGTCCAGTCGACGTGAAGCCTGTTGCTTTGTATTGATGAGTGTTGGGTGTTACAATTGTCGTATGTCGCGTAGGAGTGTCATGTTTTTTACAAGGGGTACCCGCAGCCTTCTTTTATAGGTCGAAGAAGAGCTGCGGGTTCTTTTGAGTCCTAGTCGGATTCTACAAAGAGAGTCCTAAACCGTCAGTTTCGTACTCTACTAGTTATAATCCGCCAAGAACTCATATTGCCTCCGTCTTTGCCTTGCTTGGTGCTGCCGAGTTGTGGGACCATTGGGGCCCACGACTCTGCAAACCTGCTCCGTGGGGTACCTATGGTATCTCCCGTCGACAATGATGTTGTCAGCTCTGCAAAGGAGCTTTATTGTTAGGCCATAAGAACAGGACTGAATCACTTGTCCATCAAAAATACTGCCATTCCAGGCCATGAGGAGCCCCCGAGAAGCCTCAATGGAGGGTGCAAAGGCAAATTTGTCTATGTGTCTTGGGCAGAACTTTTTGATGTAGAAATGATCCAAGGTTTCTCTCTTAGTTTCTTGTAGACAAACTACATGACAGGCGCTCTCAGTAATCTTTTCTCTCACTCCATCCCATTTAGATTGTGAGTTAACTCCCCTTATGTTCCAGAAAAGTATTTTACTGCTTGCTGTTCTGCTGTTGTTGGTATCCATTAGAACGCTTAGGATAGAACAAAACAAAAGTTTGAACCAACATGATCCAAACTTCTCCCAAAGGGACCTGAGAGCTAAGAGAAGAAGTATCATAGGCATGTAGCAAAAGCAACAGGAACCATGGGAAAATTGGAGACAAGACTAGATAAAGCAACTGACAATCCACACTTAACATATATATCAAGTTCAGATAACTGTCACACCAATCCAGGTACATCATATTATTAAACCAGTACAGGCACTGGCAGGAAAAGCAAAAGAGAGGTAAAAGTTTATCATGCACTTCTGAGGGAGCAAGTGCAGAACCATCAGACTTGGTTGGACTACTCATCGATGTCTTCCACTTCGAGCAGAGCAGCAGATACAGCCTCAGGCTGAATCTCAAGGTATGCTTCTCCAATGCTGGTCAGGACTGGTCGTGGCAGATGGGGAGCAGGAGCAACACCTGAAGACAGAGGGATCATGGCAAGGGGCTGCACTTCCAGAACCTCCTCTTGAGAGATTTTCTTCCCCTTGGGCTTCTTCTTGCTCTTGGCTTTGTTGGCATTACTTGGGCCATCAGCAATCTTGGGCTCTTTTCCACTGTGGGCTTTAGCACTTTCATCATTTTTTAATCCTTGGAGCCTGCTGGCCATCCTCTTGCTGCGCCTAAAGAAGCTGTTGTCCAGCAGCTCTTCAACCCTCACAATCTTCTTCTTTTTCTTGCTCTTCTAAGGGTTTTTGAAGATCAACGGATTTTCTTCAAGCATCACCAGATCAGCATCCTCTTCACCAGGGTTGATGGGCATTTTCCCTTTGTGTGGGAGCAGTGACTGCTCCACTACAGTTGGTCCAACAGTCTCATCTTCCATGTCCTCCATTTCCACATCCATCTGGGGCTCCTCCTCCTGCTCTTCCTTCTCATTGTTGGAGTCAGAGTCTCCCAGCAGGTTGTAATCCCTGGCAAGCTTCTCCAGAGATTCATTGCCTTCCACCAGCTGAGGATCAGAGATAGATGCAATATGGATCAGGAGGGCAAGGTCATTGAAATAGTCAAGAATAATAGTCGATTCATCAATAACCAAAAGATTGAGTGAACTAAGAAAGAGAGGAGATGGAATGGAATGAATGAAATTCAATACCAGTCTCACCAGTGATGGAATGACAGTGATCATTGGACCCTCAGGGGGAGCAGGGCCAAAGACAGTTGACTTCAGGGTTGGATTGATCAAACCTTGAGCTGAGCTTCCACCAATAGCTGGGAAAGTGGAGGTAGTGTTAAGAGCAACAGAGTGTTGGGAAGCTGCCAGGTTGAGGGTATTTCCAACTGCAGGACTGGACTTGAACTCAGGAGCAGTATGCATGACCCAATGATCAGTGAAACCCATCCCAACAGATCCACCATGCATTCTTACTGGGCTGTCATTGCCACCAGGAGGGGTGGGATCTGAATTGCTGGAGCCAGAGCCATTATGTCCCGGTCCATCACCCATCCACCTAGGAGGAGATGGTGGGATTGGGTGTAGGGGACCTGCCGTCACATACCCTTCTTCATCTTGAGGCTGCACCACATCAGTTTGCTTGAGGATGAATACAGGGGTTGTCCAGGAGCAACCTTTTGGGGGATGCCTGCATCGATCTTGGTCGAGTCTGGGATTTTTGCATTATCATTTATGTAAACCTTGGCCACTGCTATCCCCAGCAAATTAACCCCGATCCAATCAGCCATAATTCCAAAATCAGAGACAGACTTAGCAACGATGTTATCAGTTTTTAGATCCTCAGGAAAACCTAATAGCATAACCCACACTTCTTTGTCCAGATCAAGTCCTAGCATTATCTGCCTCATCGTGCTTGACCAACAACATATCATAAGCATTGCGAAAACGGAAGACACGACCGAGGAACTTTTTCCTTTCAAGCGAAGTGGAGAAACGTATATAAGCAGCACCCAGGGGACAGGGACGGACCTCGTGCACATGGACTTCATGGGTGTTCAGAAAGTACTCACGAAGGGCGGCTTGCAAGATGGGGAAGTCAATACTGTTCACCGGTGGATGAAGCTTGACGATGGCGAGGTCCTCATTGTGCTGGGAGAAGCACCCGGTGACGAACACCTCGCTACGTTGGTAGGGATGGGGAGGACGCTCCACCAGGGTGAATCCCTTGGGCACAAATGGCGTCGGATCCACCGCCCAGTGCGCCATTGTGGCCGGCGATGACGAGAGCGAGGTGGGAGGTGGAACTATAGCTTGGGGCGGTGGGGAGGAGCTGGGAAAGGAACCTTCAGGATTGCAGGGTAGCTGGTCATTTATAGTCCCCCGACACGCCCCTTGATCTTCCACACAGAGAATGGGCCGATAACGTCGCGTGAGGCGGGATTTGTGGTGACAGGATTCGGCCCCATTGGCCGTAATTGAAGCAGATCGAGCACCGCGTTGGGATTGCGGCCAGTTTCCAAGAGGAGACGGGAGCTGTCGCCCTTTGGGAGTGGGCTTGGGGGGAGGACGAGGGAGCCGAGTGGGCTGGGTTGCAAGGAAACAAGGCTGGTCCTGTCTTCGTCCCAGGGTGAACCATGGGCTGTGGCCAAACATCCAATTCAAAATTTGATTCCTGGCACCCAGGCGTCGAAGGCGCTGCCGTTTTCGACTTCAAAGCCCCAGCCGTTTTCACTGCATTTGCTCCAGTAGTAACCCTCTTTAATTGCCAGCGAAGAACACACTTCTTAGTATGAAATTTCGAGAGACTTGCAGCTGGTTTTGAAGCAGATTTTTCCATGTAATTATCCAGAAAACGAAGCTGAGCAAAAGCACTGACTCTCAGGGGAGGATTTTGGGAAGCTTTGGAGCTCTTGCCCGTGGAAGATCGAACTACATTGGCAAAGCTATTCTTGCCTTTCAAAATCTTTCCTTTTGGTCCAACAACTGACCAATCGGCATCCTGTTCACTACAACAAAATTGAAAATCTCTAATCCAATTGGGCCCTCCATTGCCCCAAAGGTGAAAGAACAGAGCAAAATGCTTGCAAAAAGAAGTTACGAGATCGGTAGATCATAAAACCATCTTTTTTGCAGGATGCCAAAAAAGCAAACATCCAACAAGAAAGATGAACAACATTGAAATCCGCAGCTATGCCACCCAAACAGGATTGAAGGATGAGACTAACCGACTCGGGGTTAAGCCTGAGGGCAGAACGACCAAAGGAGACTACTAACCGAAAGGAACTGGGAGATTTGGGCAGTACAGGACTCACAGAGCAGTCGAATCGCTCCCGAACCACCTTGGTGAACTCGATCCCCCCAGTCGAAGCAAAGGTCCGAGAGGCCAACCATGACGCCGGGGTCTTGGAATCACAGAGGAGAGGCCGCAGGTCACCATGACCGGAGGAGTGAGCGGCGGAACGGAGCTCCGGTGAGGAAGAGGTCGGCGGCGAGGTGGGAGGAGGAGGCGAGAGCATGGGGGGTTTCCCTACGGGTCATGTTGACGTTTTCCGCCGGTGGACCTATGGATATTGTGCTAATTTTAGTAAGAGATACGTTCCTGATAATAAGCATCGTGAGAGTGCTGGTCTACGCTATGGTCCAAAGATGGACTTGTGCTGCACCATTAACAAGTTTAGCGGTATGTGATGTATGACTTAACAAGTTTAATGACCCAGAACATGTTTTCAGTTTGTGGACATAAGTGGAACCCTTCACAAGTTTAGAGACAATCCAAGCATATAACTCTTTTGATTTTTTTAGAAGATTAATTAGTTTCCACATTCTTGGTGCAATTTTGGCATATGTTTTCACAAATATTAGATCGATTTTTTTGAGTGTCCATTTAGAATTTATTAATATAATATTTTTATAGGATTAGAAAAAGTCACCATGCATGTTCATGTGTTCAATATATCTAGGGCATCTAAGGGTTAGTTTGTGGCTATTGTTGTGCTGCTCAAATTGGGCCTTT
The DNA here is from genome assembly GCA_031170775.1 of Cymbopogon citratus. Classification (NCBI taxonomy): domain Eukaryota; kingdom Viridiplantae; phylum Streptophyta; class Magnoliopsida; order Poales; family Poaceae; genus Cymbopogon; species Cymbopogon citratus. The sequence goes on from DXKC01030227.1 coordinate 9,995, forward strand.
TAGAAATGGACAAAAGGAGAGAGAACATTATATAGTGTCTCTCTTATAACTAAGATCCCAAGTAGCTGATCATTTGAAAAAAAAAATGTTCTCGAACAGCAAAAGCAATGATATGAAATATTCATTCTGATCAAGGAAATTTAACTTTCACTAAAACTTCATGAAAAGAACGTACACAAAATATATCTGAAGTTATGATTTTAGGTGATGTATAGGGGAAAATACATAACATTTATTATATGAAAGTTGAAAATTGCATGATATAGTGCATTATGAATTTATGATTTGTTGTCCAATTGTAAGCCATAAATATACTTCATCAGTTTCATTATACTTCTTCCGTCCTAGAATGATAAACGAATTTAAAAATTAACTAACAGTTAGTCAAATTGTATATAATTAAGTTTTGTCAGTGTTTCCAGTTGCCGACTAGTAAATTTAGTTCAGGGATAGGGTAACACACAGGACACAAAAGTTTATACTTGTTTAGGCAACACAAAACTGTCTACCTGGTGGACTCTTGAAACGATGTATTTCTGATTTTCTGTTATGTCTTTAGTGAAAATGGGGTATCTCCTCCGGTTCAAAAAAAAAAAAGAGACATATGCTAGCACAGGAACCATCAATGTAATATAAGGTTTTCACTAAATGAACATTCAGAATATATGTAATGGCCATGCACTGCCACAGAAAACTGGCTGACAGTACACTAACTTTCACTGGCAGTTACAGTCATCGATCGGCAGTGATAGGTCTAGCTATCACTACCAGTTCTTGGTTGAACCGTTAGTGATACACTTTTTTGCACAAAACAAATCCATAGCCTTTTATATGAGGTCAAATCAAAATAAAATTTATTTTAGAATTGTGGCTTCAATGAGGTTTAAAACTTTATGGTTGACTACTCTTTAATTTTAGATGGTTTACACAAGTGCAAACAATATAGAAATGGATAATAGTGTTGAATGGATACAGAGTCAACATCAGAGTGGTAGTTCTCGATGAGATCTATACTTTTTGCAATTAGCAACTTTTTAGATCATTTAGTAGTGTGCCAAATATATAATATAAGATTCAAATTGTATAAGTTAAAATAATAGCAACAGTGATACAGTAACAAGTGTTGCTAGCTTAGCAGGTATGGACGCTCCGTTAAGGGTTTGAGTTTGAAACTTTGAATCCTGAAAAAAAAATATCAGTTTGAATCCTTAAAAACAAATATTGGATCTGAATCCCATGTGGTGATACCGGGATTTAGACCTAACAGTGATAGGCTAATCTGGTGGTCATGCAAGGGAAAAAAAACTATACAATATGGATGAAAAAAATATATTGATTAGCATTTGATAAGTTTATCTCCTGTTTTAGTGATGACAAAGAATCTATGGGCCTATTATTTTAGATAATATACAGTAATTAATAAGTAAATTTTATTAATTCGGCTCAAAAAAAGTAAATTTTATTAGTTAGTTACAAGTATTAAACTTAACATATAATACTTGTATCTTCTAAGATTCTAGACCATATAGAACCACCACTGGTTGATGGCCTACCCTAGCTGTTGCCTGCCTAGTTGCCCGAGCACGCTACTATGTGGAGCAGTGCATACGCCACCTAGGTCTTCATCTCTATCTGGAGCAATGCATACGCAGTTACACATATATGTACCCACACATATATCAAGGATTGACTTGGCAACCAATCTATCAAATATATATAGTAGAGGTTTATTATTAGCAACATGCATATAAAGCCAGCTCGAACATATCTTACTTAGTCAAGATGTAAGCTTTATGCAAGACTAGTTCAATAGGACCATCATGTGGCAGACATTATTGCCTAGTTGAAGGGTGTAAAGTCGTACGTACCGTTGTCTTCTGCTGTACAGTTCTTTTATTCATAGATTAAATTGTATTTTTGTAGGAAAAAAAATACTAACAACATGCTTAGTGCTATATATATGACCTCCTGCTACACTGCTGCCCAACCTGGGGATGGTGCTACCTAGTACTATAGTATATAGGCTGCATTTTGTGTGATGTGGAATTCTTTTAATTGCCTCGCATGCATGACAAGTACAAGAAGACTCCACCACCGTCGGTTTCTTTTGAGGTCAACGCTGGAGAGGAACCAATAGTCCCCGCCTGAATACCCGCTTGAATTTTCGTTTCACAGATCCGGGTGAAACTCAGGATGCAACAAAGGCAGCAACTCCAGACTCAGCATCTCCAACGGTTTGCTATTTCACTTGTCATCCTAAAAAATTTGGCAAAAGATGAAAAACGATCTCCAACAGTTTGCTATTTGCACTTGCCAAAATCATTCGCTTGCCAAAACCGTGACGCACGCGCGCAGCTTTCCGCGACGCGGAGACGCTTACCGTCATGCCGCGCGCCTCTCCCTTTCTCTTCCCGCGCGCGAGGTGAACATTCCGCTCCGTCTTCCTGCCGTCGCTTGATGGAGAGCCCCGCGCGGTACCAGCTGGCCCAGGCGGAGAACTCCTGCAAGCCCTGCGGCGTGGCGAAGCGGAAGTCGCCCGACACGTTCATGACCTCGTGGTTGCCGAGGATGGGCAGGAATGCGCCGCCGCGAGCCTCGGTGATAGACATTATATTACCTGGTTACCATCTTATTACCAACGATATTGGAATGCGTCTGGTTACCATCTCGTGGAAAAGACCCACGCAATATCTCCAGCTGCCTGGTTACCATGCATCTTGTGTTGTTCTGCGGCATTATATTACCTGGGCCACGGCTTTGTGAGCGCGCAAGGTTCTCCATTTCATTTCATATATAATAGCCTCTGATCACCAGCTGCTAGCTTGGCTGTGGTCACTGGTCAAAGCTAGCAATCACAATTAAGTTCACA